>JANEYF010002588.1:0-65000 GCA_029963845.1 Rhamnusium bicolor | reverse complement strand
GCTGTTCAGGAGGTTTTAAATACAAATCTTTCAATTCGAGCTGCAGCGAAACAGTTTGGAACTGCAAAATCGGCATTAGCAAGACATATTAAAAACTATAAATCTTCCGGCCAAAATCAATTTGTGTAAAATCCTAATTATCAGGTTAAGGACGTGTTCAATGAGACAGAAGGGTCTGAGTTAGTAAACTACATAAAAATTGCTGCCAAAATGCACTACGGTCTAAATTTGGCAAATGGTAAAAAGTTGGCGTATGAATATGCAATTATAAATAAAAAAAAATATCCATCCCAATGGGACGAGAAAAAAGGAAGCAGGAGATAATTGGCTTAGGTGTTTCCGGAACAGACATTCTGCATCACTTTCACTTAGAAAACCCGAGGATACAAGTCTAGCAAGGTCCACGTCATTCAATAAAGAAACAGTTGCAGCCTATAAGAGTGCTTTGGCTAAAGGAAAGTTTGAACCATCAAGAATTTACAACGTAGACGAAACGGGGATTACCACGGTACAACAACCTCCTAAAATATTGACACCAAAAGAAGTAAAGCAAATCGGAGGAATGACTTCAGCAGAAAGAGGTGTCCTAGTAACTATGATATGTTGCATCAACGCTGCTGGTAACACGGTGCCTCCATTATTAGTTTTTCCCCTGGCAAATTTTAAGAACCATATGTTAAAAGGAGCACCAGTTGGAGCAATCGGAGCTGCTAATAAAAGTGGATGGTCAAATGAAGATGTCTTTTTTAAATATTTACAACACTTTATCTCTCATGTCAAGCCAACTATAGAAGATAAGGTCATTTTGTTGCTGGATAACCATGAGAGTCATGTTTCGATTCCGACTATAGATTTGGCAAACCGTTCTGGGGTTATTTTAGTGACCTTTCACCCACATACATCCCACAGGATGCAACCCCCAGATGTATGTGTTTATGGGCCTTTTAAGACCTACTATAGCAGTGCAGTGAGTAACTGGATGAATACACCTGGTAATGCTGGAAAGCCCATTACTATTTATGATGTTGCTGAATTAGCAAACACAGCTTACCTCAAGGCGTTTACGCCAAGCAATATAACTAAAGGATTTCAAGTATCAGGGCTTTATCCCTTAAACAGTGACATTTTTGGTGAACAAGACTTTCTACCATCAAACGTAACAGATAGAACAGACCCAAGTTTATCCAAAGCCTCATCTCAAATCAAACCTCTTTCTTCTAACGAAACATCTGTAATAACAGCAGCTGTCTCACCTCAAACTATGTCCCCTTCATTAAATGTTAGTTTATCTGAATTGGAAAACCAACCTTCATCATCTGATATAACAGTGCCTCCTTGAAGTTCAGATAACTCAATGACCAAGGCAGAAAATACTCCATCGACAAGTACTGGTGGACTGACTTCTCAAAAATCCTGTTTCTATAATTTCCAATATTATTTTACCACATGAGTTTCGGCCTATTCCGAAAGCTCCCCCTCGAAAGGGAACGGCTTCAAGAGGACGTAAAAAAAGGCAAAGCACGGATACTTACAGACACTCCCGAAATCAACGAAATTCAAAAGGAAAAAGAAAAAAGCTATGCAGAGAAAACGAAAACTTGAACTGAAAAAAAACAAAAAAAGTTGTAAAAAGAATGTTAAACATGGAAGAAACATCATCAGAGGAAGATAATGAAAATGAATGGGAAGTTGACGATGATTCTGACAATGACAGTTCTTTGGCAGACTTAGAAATAGATCCTACCAGTTTTTCTCTAGAAAACATCCAGCAGAGTGATTTCATTTCGGTGCAACTTAAAGGAAAAAAAGTATTCTGGTAACTTTGTAGCCACTGTTATAAGCAGGGTAGATAATAACGATTTAATCATAAAATATTTAAAAAAAAAATTTCCTTTGCACATGGATACACATTTGTTATTGAACACATTAGTAAATGTGTACATAAATACATACATATTACATATACGTGTATAAGATAATAATAACAATAATATTTATAATTGTTTAATACAGCGAATATTTGTATTAAAAATATCTACAAAAATATTAACATTATCATAGTTTGTAAACATTTGGAAGAAGGGAGATTGTGTTATTATATTGGTTCTTGGAGTATGAATTGTAAATGTTTAACTGTGTCTTGAGACAATACGAGGTACAACATAAAATATACTGTTGTGAAGATCTTCACATTTAATGTAATTATGGATAATTTTGAACAAAAATATTATTGACTGAGTAGCTCTTCTCTTTAGGAGGCTATCAACGTTGAAAGTAGATTAAAGAATGTCATGTAGATATCCTCGCGAAGGATACCAACCAAACGTCTTAAAGTGTAAATTTTTTTGGAAGCGCCGTTGAATGTTTTCAATTTTCGCAGTTTCCGAACACCAAGCTTGCGATGGACGCCGATAATACCGCAATATACTGCCACAGTCACCATGCTGCTGAGCAGCTGATAAAAGCGCACATGGTATGGGCTTCGAAGTACTATGCCAAGTGGAAGGTGAAGGTGAACGTCGCCAAGTCGGAGGCTATTGTTTTCACTAGAAAAAATAAATAATAAAATAATTACACCTTATTCGATGGGGGCAGCCAAATTGAGACGAAACAAGGCGTAAAATATTTATGCGTAACTTTGGAAAAGAACTTTATTTTGGAAAACACATTAACGAGACGATACGTTAAGTCTATTCTCTGTCCAGGAGTCTATACCCCTGATGGCTGGTAATAGCAGACTAAACAGGGATAATAAAAAATTAATTTACACGATGATAGTGAGACGGGCTTTAGTATATGCTGCGCCGGCCTGGTGTTCTGCGAGCGCGACGACACGACGTTACGCAAATTGCACGTACTGGAAAACAAATTCCTTCACCTCATAAGTAACTCGACAAGATATACCCCATAAGGGAATTACGACATTGTACCCATAGTGGATTATATCAGAGATACTTCACAAAAAATTTTACGAATTTAAACATTATACAAATACGGGAGTATTACGCGACATTTTTAATAAAACTTAAATCACCGTATCAATTTTCAGACAACATCTTTAGACCACGCTCCTCCCACAAAATGAGAGGACACTCCCACATAATAAAATTCCCCACAAAATTTATTTCAAATTATAAGCTAACCATCAATAATTGCGGCACATTATCATATACACGAAATATCATTAAATACCCAAAAATAAACGAAGTTGGACATTCCCGCTAACCAATTCAGTATTGTTTAGAGGTGAGCTTTTTACTGTGACAGTTTAGCTCGTCAAGGCATCGTCAAAATTCAAAATTATTATACAAAAACTTATACAATTTTATATATTCTTTTAGCATTGTTTTAAAGTGTTATATCAACGGCGGATGCTTTTGCATGCGTTTTTGATTTCTCGTTTTCGGCGTTATTATACAATTTATTTTATTTTTTTTTAGGTGTTGTATTTGTTGTTAATCTTTTAGTTTTAAGTCCGGACCGGCCCAGCTCTGCTCGACCTACAAATTTCCCCGTCGCCACCTTACGCGGGGATGCTAGGTCAGTAATCGGACCGGGTGTCCGGCGAGGGCCATATAATATGTTTTCTTTAATTGTTAATAAAATGGTTTTGATTGATTGATTGGTAATAGATCCTAGTAAAACTAATATGCATTGCTTTTATCCATTTATTTAACGTCGGCCTATTCCGCTACAAAGGCCAATCACCAACACCAAGAGACGAGCTACTACCAATGTGGAAATTTTGACGATTTGGGATCGTCTATTTTTCATCCCCTCGGAAGAAAGGTATATCCACTACACAATCATAGCCTAGGATCACATAGCTTCTGCGTTTTAAGCCGATATACAAACCGCTAGAAGAATGGAATGAGGCTGCTGTATTCCGCTAATCTGGTTGTCACCCATCCAACTACTAGCCGCAATACCTGTTGATTTACTTCTGTTATCATTCTACACGATCTGATATGCTCGCATGATGTGCTATGCTTGCCTCTTCAAGAAAGTTCAAACGTAAGTTTTCCATAAAAATTATACAGAACAAAGACTTGTGTCATATACGAATTGAACCAACCATATTTAACCTTTTCTTTTATATTTGTAATTATAGTAACAATAAAGACACCTTATTATTATTACAACTATTTTATCCCACATTACATTCCCTAAGAGTGGATGACGAAGAACAATAATTCTGAAAATACGTGTCCGTAGCTACATCTTTGTTCCTTTTTTTTTAGTATATGACACTAGAAAGAGAGCGAGACACAAACAGGGAGAGCTCCTCTGCTTATTTTATCCTTGAACCCCATCGGCTCTTTCCTTGGTTAGTTAAATTACTCTTCGTGCATTTTTGAGAGTAAGAAAAGTAATATATATTTAAGTCACATTCCATCTGTTCAATTTCTCATGTGTCTTTGAAAAATGCTATTAATATTATCACACAATAGTTGATTTGTGCATTTTATGCTTTACCGATGGTACGTGCAGACACAATAATTTATAAAGAGTTAGAAAACTCTGTGTAATTTATTGAATACATTATATGTTGTAAAATGATTTGTATATCACATATATAACGTGTAATGCATTTTTTGATTTACGAATAAGTGCGGAAGATTTCTTTCGTTTATGACTACAAAGGCTGGGCTAAAACAAGAAAATAATAAAAATATCACAAAAGTTTTATATTAAACTGTTTAAACTGTGTTTTAATAACGCCGTTCATGTTTCAAAGAAGCCAACGTTTAACAGAATATCACAACACTCAGTTACAATTGAACTTATTCTCATTATTCTGTCAGATATCCTTATCATTAAAGCTGCAAATCGGTTCTGTGTATCCTGGTCGTAGAGTACAGATGTACATACTGTCGCCGGCATTCACCTTGACTGCGAAACTCTTTTTCCAGTTCAGTGTATTATTAGCTTTTAAGTTGTGTACACGTTAAGTCACTTGGGCGTATTGCATATTGTTTTTGTATTTTTATTTTATTTGTTGTACTGTAATGTTGATATTAATTTAATAATAAAGCATGGCAGACGTACGCAGGGGTAGAAAACGGCCATTTGCTTACAAAGTGAATAAATGCATAGGTGAATTCCCGGATTTATTCTATGATGGTGCTAAAATAATTTGTAAAGTGTGCGAGAAAGATTTGATGTGCTGGGATAAACGTGATTGTGGACTTCAGGTAAATAGTGTACACCATAAAAATAAAAAAATGGCGTGCCTTCGACAACACAGTTTATGTTTGATTTACTATTAATGCTGATTGCCTGTGATGTTCTGCTGCACATACTCGATAAACAACCATTTCGAGAGTTCTGGAATAAATACAAGGCCCAGGTGAAGTTCCCAAGTCGCACAACGTTATCTAACTATCTACCAACTATACACGTAGACATGGTAAATAAGATGAAATGTGAATTAAATAATAAACGGCTGTGGTTATCTGTTGATGAGACAACAGATTGTAAAAAACATTCTATTTTAAATGTTATAGTACGAGTACTGGACCCTCTTAAACCGACAGTTCCACTGTTACTAGCTAGCAAAAGACTAAGTCAGAGTACTAGCGAAACAATTACCAGGGTGATGCTGGAGACGTTAGAAAAATTTTAACTGTCAAAACGTCAAGTGTTGATGTTTGTGACTGATGGCGCCGTGACAATGCGTTCGGTAGGTCATTCTTTGCAAGAACAAGGTTGTACGTTTATATATGTTACGTGCAAAGTGCATGCTTTACATCTTGTGGCAGAAACTATTCGAAAAGGTTTTCCAGAGGTGGATGCATTAATAGCAAGTACAAAAAAAGTGTTTCTTAAATCTCCTAAACATCTCCGTGCATTTCATAGCAAGTGTCCTGGTATTCCTGAACCATCACACTTATACGTTGGGGAACATGGTTGCAGGCAGCTTTTTATTATGCTGAATATTTCCAACAAATAAAAGCTGTGATACTACAATTCAATCCAGATGAGGCTGCAGCTACTAAGGAAAGCCTGACAAAATTCCAAGATATTTCCATTGAAACAGCTTTAAAAAATATTGCGAAGAACTATAAATCATTACATAAAGGCATAAAAAATTAGAAAACAGTGCATTATCGTTAGCGGAGTCACTGCAAATAGTGGACGAAGTAAATCTACTGCTACACGCTATAGGTGACGCAACAAATGAGCGCGTTAAAGAATAGTTCGCAAGTGTGTTAAATAAAGACACCGGTTTTACCAAATTAAGACAAATATGTGATGGTGCAGCCCCAGATCCGTTAAGTGCGTTCAAAGACTATTTTACGTATGCGTGTATTACATCAGTAGATATTGAACGAGCATCACTCATGGAGACAACCATAGAAACATACCTGATGCTGCAAAATGGCTACACATCTTCTCCAGTTTGTGATAAGCAAGCTAGATCATCAAGCTAGTTAAGAGGGTAAGTTTTACATACATTGTTATAAATTATAACAGTTTATTGTTTCCCGTATTAGTTAATTTCGCGTACGCCACTGTCCCATGGAATATTTTTGACAGCCCTACTTATCATCTAGGGAATAAATTAAGAAGTACCTGCTTAAACATTTTCAATAGTTATTTACAAGTCCCATCATCAATTGCGGAGGTACTTAAAGAGTTACTAACAAATATAAAGGATTACACAAAAGTCCTGCATAAAACTATATTTTTACTGCTGTTATTTTTGAAAAAAAAAACGTATAGACACTTAAATTGTTTTAAGTGTTTAGCCGTCTTCGTGATATATTTGATTGTTTACTATCAACCCCTTAACCTCTAGCTACTCTCACTTATCTTTTCAAATAGCACCCTATATCTTGTGGGGCTCGTTGAAAAGATTGTCAATAATGTGTTTGACTGTACAATTAAAAATTAGATTACATGTCTGACTATGAAGTTTGTTGACAGTAAACAAATAAATATACCACGAAAGAACGGCTAAATACTTTGCTAAACAATTTGAGTGACTGTGCATTTTATTTCAAAAATAATGCGTTAAAAAAAATATGAATTTTATGCGGAACTTTTGGGTAACACTGTATGGTTACACTGACTATCGGCCGCATTACCGCTTCATATAAATTAATCGACAATTTAATCGAAACATCTAAATATCCTATTGTGAATTTGGCAAAACCGGAAGTCACACTAACTTTCGATTTTTAAATGGTGCATATGTATATTAATGCATGTTTGAATTCTGCATAATTTTCTGAATCCAACAACACCAAATAAGTGACATTTCAAACGTCAATATTTTTTTTAATATAATTTTTAGTTTTCCATTTAAGTGTGCCATGATGGTTCCGATTTATTCTAAATGACCCGTGTAATGCTAGAAAAATCGAAATCTCGTCAAAAATACTAAATTATGAGCAAATAAAGTTCATTAAAATGGTTTTTGGGGCCAAACTCATTTTTTTCAAATGGAACCATATTGGTACCGTAGTACCATTTATTAATACTATTTATAAGGAATTTACTCATATGTCGTATTAAAATGTGCGATAAATACAAACAAAATTACAGCTAAAAGAAAATAAGAAAATACAATTTTGTTCTAATTAAATGTTAAGAAGTAACTAAGGTGGCTTTGAAAACAATGAAATATTTAGCTTGTCAAACATGTGTTGATTTACCGGTGTTTTTATTGTGTCTTTAAAAGTTGTTTAAAATTCTTGTTAATTGTGTTCAAAATGCCGCAAATTTATACAAGAGATGAAAAAGTGGACATGTTAATTATTTATGGGGAATGTAGAAAAAAATACCGTTGCGGCTAGACACCTTTATGCCGAACGATATCCTGATAGACAATGTCCAGAAAGAAATTATTTTAATCGTCTTGAAAATCAATTGCGACGTGAGCCCAACAATGATCCCGAAGAAAATTCATTCTTGACGAAGGGACGGAAATTAATGTTTTGGCTCGAGTTGAAGTTGATAAGACTGTTTCTTTAAGGCAAATTGGGTTTGAATTGGAAATCAGTCACCAAACAGTAAGTTGAGTTTTGCACAAATACAACTATGAATCTTTTAAATACCATTTGCATCAGCAATAACGTGCAGCCAAACAATGATTTTTTGGGAATGATTTTATTTTCGGACAAGTCTAGGTTTACAAATTTGGGATTATTTAACCGACAAAATACAAAATATTGGTCGCAAGAAAATCAAAATTTATTACAGGAGGGTAACTTTCAAGTGCGGTTCGGTTTGGTCCAATAATATTTGAAGGACCTCTGACTGGTGCCAGATACTTGGGATTTCTGCAAAATGAAATTGAGGACAGTTTAGCTAAATTACCTTTTCATTTACGACAGAGAATGTATTTCCAACAAGATGGCGCTCCTCCCCATAATTCAATGATAGTAATTGATTACTTTCAACGGAGATTTGGAGAAAACGTAATTTCGACGAATGATTCTGTGAGATGGCCACCAAGGTCACCTGATTTAACACCCCTTGATTTCTTTGTTTGGGGTCATTTAAAAAATATTATCTACGCAACCGCCGCTACAACCCGTGAAGACCTGGAGCTACGAGTAAGACGCGCAATTAATAGCATAACGGCCCAGCAATTGGTAAGCGTTCTTCGAGAAACAGCTATGCGAGTTCAGAAGTGCATTGACGTTAATGGACAGCATTTTGAACAACTGTTGTAATGTTTTTGTTTATTTTTTGTATTCCAAAGCCACCTTATGTATAACAAGGTAATTATAACAAAATTGTTTGTATTTATCGCACATTTTAATACGACATATGATTAAATTCTTTGTTAATAGTATTAATAAATAGTGCCACGGTACCGATATGGTTCCATTTGAAAAAATTGAGTTTGGCCCCAAAAACCATTTTGATGAATTTTATTTGCTCATAAATCACATAATTTAGTATTTTTGACGGGATTTCGACTTTTCTAACATTACACGTGTCATTTAGAATAAATCGGAACCGTCATGGCACACTTACATGGAAAACTAAAAGTTATATTATGAAAAATATTGACGTTTGAAATGTCACTTATATGGTATCGTTGGATTGAGAAAATTATGCAGAATTCAAAAATGGAATAATACACAAGGTGTTCCATTTAACAATAAAAGAGAATTCACTTTTGTGTCAAAAATTGCCGCTTATTATGTATATAAGATATCTCAAATTTCAATCAATTATCTTCAAAACTAAAGTAAAAAAAGGGGCGTGTACCATGATCCTAATACACGCGGTATATTAAAAATATATTTCCAAGAACAATATTTATTTGGATTAACCGTGACGAAAATACAAAATTTCGACAACTTCACGTCTGTAAATTATACTGTTTGTTAAATGTGAGTTTGCATCAGTCAGTGAGGTCAGATCCACGTTACTAAATTGCATTACACCACAGACAACAGCGTTAGCTCCACCGAAATAATACACTTAACATGATTTAAATCCCTACAAGTAAGTGACAGCCGCGTTTGCGGTATTTGCATGTGATGCATTCACCAAAATTTCATAATGCATTTATTTGTTTTTATCGTGACAGAGTTAAACTAGATACACACACCGCTGAATATGCCAAAGCTTGCAAATTACAAATTTTTAATTTATTGCTGATGTATATACCTGATGGACATCCATATCTTACGCTTACACACACAGATTCCTTCTATATATGTATTTTATAATTATTATTATAACTGCTTAACGTTATTGCTAAAGACAAATTTTATTATAAAAATTCTTGAATCTAGAGGTCCAAACGAAAGAAATCTTAAAATTAGGCTGCTTTTCCAGTATATTGCTTAAAATGGGGCGACAAATGTATCTAAATCCATACTTTAGAAAATTCAATTTTATAAAACTGAAACATTTATTTAACAACAGATAATTAAATGTACGAAAAGAAAATAATTAAATTACTAAATCTACTTCCAATGAGAAAATTCTATATCAATTTCAAAAAAACGTATGTCAATTTGCATCAATAAGAGCTTGACATCGACTAGACATATTGTCAATGAGATTATTGATGTAATCTTGAGAGCCATTGGACCAAATTCCTGCAATGAAGGCTGTCAAGTTTCTTATTGTTTGTGGATGAGGTTGATGAAAACGTATATTCTTTTGAACATGTGTTCAATGGGACTGATATCTGGTGACCTCAGTGGGACTGGAAGTGTCGAAAAGGTGGGTTGGTAATCAATTCATGTACCCTCTTAACAATAAAAAAACTCAGATCGTCCATTGAAGCCTATGTGTCTCCACATCATGATTGAACCACAGCCGCCATAAGGATAGATTTCATAAACTTGACGACGATTCCTGGCTACCCCTGGCCTAGTCCGTACACTAACTCTGCGATCATTTAAAAATCTACTTACCCGAGTTTCATTGGTTGAACCGGAAGTGACATCAATTTTTTTTCCTAAATGGAATGACTATATTTCTTTGATGGTTTCTCATTAAGCTTTAAATTTTTAAGTGCAACAGTTTTTTCAGATTTTAAAAATTCCAAAAAAATAAGTGAGATACGAACAATTTTTTAATTTTTTCAAAATGGCCGCGTCAGATGAATGCGATGTAAGAGAATTACTAAGTAGGCTATGGAAATTATTAGTAAGGTTGTAGACTTGTCTGTAAAAAAGAAAATAGTTGTTTGAATTACTGATAGGTACCAGTATGTTTAGTTTTTCTTCAAAAATTTTCAATTTTTATTTTTATTTCCCTAGGGGTCCTATGGAAATCTTCTTAATGGAACTGTGCTATTTTTTTTATTAATCAGAAATAATGATTTATAAACTATAATTTTTTTCGCCATTAATCATTTCTTAACGATATCCTTCGTAATAATAAAAGTATTTTTAAAAGGTAAACACAAATTAAACAAGAAATAATTTTAATAAAACGTTACAACCATGAATAAATATAATAACAAAACTATTTAAAACTTAAATTATAATAAACCATTATAAAAATTGTTAAAACTGTTCACCGTTTTGATTAATACACAGAGTAGCGCGACTTATTGTTGTACGTCTAACATTCTGTAATTGTTGGGGTGTTATTTGTGCAATTTCGTGTCGAACTCTTTCTTCCAGATCGTGCCTTGTGGTTGGAGGAGTCATGTAGACTCCACATTTTAAATGAGCCACAATAAAAAAAATTGAGTGGGGTTAAGTCAGGCGACCTTGCAGGCCATCTGATTGGACCATGGGTCCCAATCCAACGATCTGGAAACAATTGATTTAAGTAATCCCTAACGATAATAGCATTGTGTGGTCCAGCCCCGTCTTGTTGAAAGTAAACCTCGTCAATATTGGTATTGGGAATTTGATTAATCTGTGGAACTATTATATTTTGGAGAAATTCTAGATATCTTGGTCCAGTTAGAGTTCCGTCAAAAATTATTGGACCTATGACATGGTCGCCCAGTACGTCTAGCCAAACATTGAAGCCAAACCGCTCCTGAAACCGCCCCTGTCTCATAATGTGAGGATTTTCAATTGCCCAATATCGAGTGTTTTTTCGATTAAATAACCCAAGGTTTGTAAATCTCGATTCATCAGTGAACAGAATGTTTTTGATAAAATTCTCATTTCTTAATTGGCTTAACTGTAACCAATTACAAAAGGTTATTCTTCGTTGATAATTATTCTCATACAAAAATTGATGCAATTGATATTTATAAGAACGATAGCCGTGTTTCTTTAAAATTTTCCTGGCTGATTCTTTGGAAACTGGTAATTCATGTTCAATTTGTCTTACCGAAATGGTTGGGTCAACATGCACTAAAGCTAATACATTAATTTCCGTTTCTTCATCCACAATAAATCTTTCTTCAATTTCTATCTCAGGTTCAGTTCTAAATTGATGCTCCAACCGGGCGAAATAGTTTCTTCGAGACGGTCTTCCTTCTGGATATCTCTCTCCATACAGAGTTTGTGCTCTAGTTCCATTACGTTGAGTCTTTCAATCAGCATGTCAACTTTTTCATCTCTTGAATATTTTTCAGCCATTTTATATTAATTTTCTTCTTTATAACAAATGTAATACACTTGCTTCAGAAAAATAGTGAGTAAGTCATGAATAATTCAATTGTTGCGAATGTCTGTCATTTTCATGGCTATCTGCAATTTTAGATTTAAATGTAGATAGGTACCTTATTAAAATGATTTGTTGGCGCTTACCTTTTAAAAATACTTTTATTATTACGAAGGATATCGTTAAGAAATGATTAATGGCGAAAAAAATTATAGTTTATGAATCATTATTTCTGATTAAAAAAAAATTGCACAGTTCCATTAAAAAAATTTCCATAGGACCCCTACGGAAATGAAAATGAAAATTAAATTCCGGTTTGTGAAAAATAACCTAAAAATACTGGTACCTATCAGTAATTCAAACAACTACTTTCGTCTACAACCTTACTAATAATTTCCATAGCCTACTTAGTAATTTTCTTACATCGCATTCATCTGACGCGGCCATTTTGAAAAATTTAAAAAAATTTTCGTCACTTATTTTTTGGAATTTTTAAAATCTGAAAAAACTGTTGCAATTAGAAATTTATGCTTAATGAAACCATCAAAAAAATATAGTCATTCCATTTAAGAAAAAAAAATGATGTCACTTCCGATTCAACCGGAAGTGATATTTTCATTCTTGTTAGTCTAAAGGTAACCTATAATTTATGGGTACCAAAAACCAACATTTTTAAATTCAAAAACAACCAAAATATTGGTGACGTACATTGACTCGTTGCCACCCGGTATACCTCGATTCCTCAAATGTTTTCGAGTCGTTTCTATCGATACACGTACAGCACTGGCATTGTGTCGCGCGTCTGCTATGTTTCTTGAGGTATAACATCTCTTGTTGTAGATCCAAAATTTTACAACAAATCTAATTACTTATCTCGAAAAAAATAATGTTACCAAAAAATCACTTAGATCACATAGAAGACCCTCAGCCATTAGAAATACTCAAAAAATGCCCAAGATCGAAAGTATGGTATACGGGTTCAAAATGTCACATGTCACACCACTTTCTTTTAGCAAATAAGATAAAGAATAAAAAAACCATATTCAAAACTTTAAACTGCAATTTTTTATCTTAATTCTCCGATTTTTAAAAGCCAAAATAGTAAAAATTAATTTTCATTAAAAAATCGCTCCGCAACATAAGTGCGACGACTTACAAACATTAAAATGACCAACACTCATAAAGACGTTCATGAGCAATAATTGCAAACCAGTCTAAACGATTTTACTGCAATCCGAGAGGCCCCATAAAATTTTAATTTCCGTGGTCGACAGAAGCAAATAATTATCAGAGATCAAAGCCATCATAAATAGTAAAAGCCAAATTTCTGCATTTCTATCATATACATCCAGTCCACACACCTAAATATTAATTTTTCCAAAGTCAATTAAATAAATAACAATTAATATCAAAGTATAATAGTTTAAGACAAAATAATAATAATAATTTCTGGCAACAGTCATTGTTTCCACAGCATCTCATTAACCGCTAGAGTAATTTATACGAGACTTAAACTTGTAAAATTGGAATTTGGTACACCGTGTAGCAGACCATTCAGACAGCCAGCCGTATCGAAAGCTTTTAGCAAATCGGAAGCTTTCGAGCGGGGTAGATTTTATTCCTACTACGTGCTTTCAAAACCATGACATCATGTTAACATCGCAAGATGACGGCACAACCCCAATAAATACAAAACTTCAGACAAGTTAAGATGATTCCACCACTCGACACTGAAGAACAAGCATCGTGGTATTAAATTCAATCTTTAAGTAAAATAATTCCTTTTTGGCTTTCAAATGACAGACATCACTCCGTGATCACATACGAATTAACTTAAAACCGGGTGTGACCCCATTATAAAACACCAACTGATCTAGAGCCCTTAGGACAGTCCCTCGTTGACCGTTTCACAGGTAATAGATTTCACACGGGCCCCAGAAGTCGTGAAATAGGCACTAAGAAATTTCTCCACGCTCTAGGCTGGGTTATTTTTTGGTATCCAAGACACAAAGACGGCGTCCACCACCTATAAAATGATTTTGAAACATTCACCGCAGAAAACCAGAAGCACTTCTTCGACAGATTTTCTCATCCGTGGATTTTGGTTTGAGGAGTCGTCCGTCATCAGATTTTACTGTAAAAATCTACATTGTTTTTTATTTATTAAACTTAAAAAACTACAAGCAGGCTCCTACGGACGTAGGTTGTCTAAAAATAAAAATTAAACGTTTATGCAAAAGAACATCGTCGTCTGAGATCTCCGAGGACAAGGTAAGAAATTGACTACATACATACATAGAATTATTTTTTAAAAATATTTTTTATTGGTTTTACAAATTGTTCATTATTAAAAAAAGTTACGAAGTCTTGTGCGACCTTTTAGGCGGGCTAGTAGTTTTCGAGTTGTAGGTCAACTTGTTGTCCAGTCTGTTGAATTTCAACCATTTTTCAACAAGTTTTTTGAAATTGTTTTGTGATTGTGAATTTCACTTTCATGTAAAGGACTCCCTGTCCAATTTTATTTTTGGTCTCAACGAAAATTAATTTCATAATTCTAAAAGCATTTGCAGAAAAGTAAAAAGACACACACAGACCCTCTGTTCAATTTTATTTTTACATAATAGCTGACTGAAAAAATATTTTCAGTATTCCTTGAGGTCATTTTCAGGCTAGAAAAAAAGCCAAGTTGCCAGGGACTCCCTTTGCAAATTTTTTTAAGCCCTAGTAAAGAAATAAAAAGTATAAGCAGCTTGATTAAATCCTTCAGCTACAAAGTCTGAGGTAGAAACAAGTCCCTCAAGCCAGGACCGCCGAAGAAGAATTGCTGAAGTCTTGCTCACCTCTGCTAGCATAGCCAAAGGCACGCAGAAAATTCAACGAGGCTTAGAACAGGCTACCTTACGTCTTCGTATAATCAAAATTGACCTTGAGAAAGTTCCATTCCTACGATCACATACCAAGGCAACAAACTTAAGATTATTCATGGCAGCAAGTCACGTGGCGCCAACTAAATAGAAAAAAAATAATAAACCAGTTAAGGTGAAATCAAAACACAGGTGTTCCAAAACACAAACAAAGCCTTGTCCTATTTGTGACACTCTCTCTATTGGCAGTTAGAAAAATGTAGTGGTCTTGGGCAGCATAGGTTCTTCTTGGATGACCACTTCTAACCCTCTTAGATTTTGATCAAGTATTTTGATATCGTGAATCAGGTCGAGAAATGACACTCTGAGATGCATTGAATTCTGCAGCAACCTCGACTTGATTTCAACCAACACAAATTATTCCAACGGTCATGTATTTTCTTTGGGAGTTAACCTTCTCCATGGCATATGGTAACTAACGGCAAACGTAATTTCGAGTTCACAATCAGAAATATACGAATGGTTCGTTAATGATATACTGACAACTAGATTCAAAAAATACAAATATTCTTCCAGCAATTGCAAAAAACCCAACTTTTTTGTAGTTTTTCTTTAATTGTTCTATGTCTACCTAGTTCTCAGGTGCCTCCATAGAAAATATTACAAGGATGAAATCGTGATGGCTACAGAATCCTCCAATTGCAATCGATATACATTACAAATGTACGTATGTAACATGTCGCTAGAATGACACATGAGCTATTGACAAAATAATTAACACAAAATTCAGAGGGAGATTATCCAACATATCTGCAATATCAGTTTAAAATATCTCACTGAATTCATATCTCTTATAGGTTCATAACGACTCAGTGACGTAGTTGGCTAAAGCGAGCAATGACAAGCTTTATCTATCATAGCTGTGGGTTAGAATCCCGCCACCACCAGCACTGGCACTGATATCGAGATTTGTATGTCCATGTTTTTCTAGACAGCTTCGACTTTGGATTCGGGGTTGTCTAATTTCTGTGGTGTTTATTATATTATCATAATATACATTACATTCGTAATATTGCACACTATACGCCAAATGTTGCCAAATTTGCATTTGGATATACAGGGTGTCCCAACCAGAAGTAGGCACCCTGAATAACTTTGGAGATAAAATTTTTTTGAAAAATTGGTGAAACACGTCGACCTTGTTTCCAAGGGGAACATATTTTAATGTAATACTTGTATACCTATCATCATCCTTCTACCCTACACGGTCACCTCCTTAAAAAATTCAAATGGCAAGGGGGGTCGAGTGATACATCTTTTGAAAGATCTTTCAATTCCCTACATAACTGTGGATTTTTTTTTAACTTTAACTGAAGGAAAATAATTTTATTTTTGATGAATACACACAATCGAAATCGTTTAAAAAATCTAAAATACACGACACTGGGTATTGGAATTTATAAATAAACTACATTTTTTAGTGCTCTTAAATCAACATGAGTTTTTTCGACAAAAAACACTTTCCTTGTCCGTTTAGTTTTAGAATAATAAAAGACTCATAAGTATTTGATAGTCCTTGAACATTAATTTGTTCACAACCAATTTTAAATCGAGATACATTTTACCAGAGTGAGTTCTCAAAATGGTTTATACTCTTCAGGAGAGAATAGAAATTGTCAGCATTCATTTTAAAAACGATAATTGTGGTAGAGCTACGGAGCGCATATTGAATAGAAATCACCCAGATAGAAGGGTTGGTTCTCAGTATGTTTTATAATTATTGACAAAATTTATGGAGACATGTTCTGTAGAAAACAAAAAAACATGAACCTCAGCGACCGATTAGGAATAAAGCAGTCGAAGTGGCAGTTCTGGGTCATTTGCAGATGGATAATACTCAATCGATCAGAAAAGTAGCTGAGGTTTCCGGTGTATCACGAAGCAGTGTTCATCGAATTGTAGAGGCCCACAAATTTCATCCATATAAATTTAAATTGGTACACGAATTAAACAAAGAATATTTTTAGTGAACAATTAAACGGTAATGCCAATCTACTGTACAATACGTGTTTTCCTGATGAATCGACATTTCAGTTAAATGGGGAGGTAAACAGGCACAATTGTAGGTATTGGAGTGAAACCAATCCACATTTGTTCATGGAAACTCATACCCAAAGGCCTCAGACGTTAAATGTTTGGGCTGGCATGTTAGAGGATCACATTGTCGGGCCGTTTTTTATTCCTGACAATTTAAATGACGAAAGGTACCTCGATCTGTTAGAAAATAACATCGACCCAATGATTACCTAAATCCTCGAAAAATACGATAATCTTTTAGAGGGCGAACTGTTTTTTCAACAGGATGGGGCACCCCCACATTTTGCTATAGCAGTCAGTCAATTTTTGGATAATCGGTTTCCTGAGCGATTGATTGGAAGAAGAGATCCTATGGAGTGGCCCCCTAGGTCATCTGATTTAACTCCCTTGGATTTCATTCTTTGGGGATATTTGAAATCGAAGGTATTTGTAACAAAACCCGCATCTCTTTTTTTTTATTTTTTTTTTTATAATAACACCACATGAAATTACAACCCCCTTTATCCCTGAAGGTCTGAAATGACTTTGTGTGGGAGAGGGCTACACATTTAGAGACAATGGACACACACCCAATATCCGAGTATACTACGATTAACCTCTCTCACAGAAAAATCCCAGTTCCTCGACCGGGAATCGAACCCGGGACCCCGAGGTTTCGAGGCAAGTACGTTACCTCTAGACCTCTGGAAGAGTTACGTGAAAGAATTGTTCGAGAATGCCGTTCATTGACTCCAAATGTGTTCAAAAATGTTCGTACAGAATTTCAAGATAGATTATACTACTGTATGGAAGTCGGTGGGGGTCATTTTGAACAATACAAATGATAATTTAAACTGCTTCTTTTATTTTTATTTCCCGAACCTAGAATAATGAAACAATTATTTCTCAGGAACGAATCGATAAACAAAAAATACACAGTTATGTAGATAATTGAAAGACCTTTCAAAAGATGCATCACTCGACCTCCTTTGCCATTTGAATTTTTTGAGTGTAGAGTAGAGGGATGATGATAGATATACAAGTATTACATTAAAATATGTCCCCCTTGGAAACGAGGTCGACGTGTTTCACCAATTTTTCAAAAAAAAATTTATCTCCAAAGTTATTCAGGGTGCCTACTTTTGGTTGGGACACCCTGTATTTAGTCTGTGATTAATGACATTTTGTTTACAGAATATGCCTGTTAATTGAGTTTTACCACATTAATAAAAAAAAAACGGTCTTAAATGGATCATTTTCGTACATTTCTTGAACAACCCTGTATTTGAATATTTGTACTTTTTAGAACTTTGTGGTTATATTCGTATCTTATTCCCAAATCCTTAACGGTATCTTCCCTAACTATAACTGATAGCTGATCATTTTCAATAAAATACAAAAGAATATATTCATTCCACTTGTCTTTCTTTGGAAATTATATTTCGCTTAATATTAGTAACAGATTCTACTCTTTGAAACGCGTCTGATCATTTTATTGAAGTAATTTTCTGAAAAATTTTTGTTCTGATATGTTTGATATAATTTTTACGCTTTGGTTGAATTATTATTTGATAAATGATACACAACAATCATTTCTCGTCTTATTTTAATTTACATTCATTTTTAATAGTACATACTACTAACCGTAATTTTATGACATACCAAAACAAAATAATTTCAAAGCCAGCTAAGAAAAATACTACACTTGTTTTGTTCACGCCGTTGTACATTAAATCTACAGTTTACTTTATTTGTCGCCAAAAATCGCATTTAAATGTGGGAAATCATTTTATCATCGCATATTCTAATTAATTAACACATGATCAATGATCATTCTGAACATGTGTAAACCTATTATTGATTTATTTAATCCAGTACGCTGTTTCAGATCCATCATGAAAATCAAAGTAATGAACTTCATTTAAACCAGAATTAAAGCATATGGATTATATAGGGTGGGGCAATAGTGCATCGGACCTCGATATCTCGAGTTCTACGATAGCTAGAAATTTTTTAAAAAATTGCAAGTAAACTAGATAAAAAAGTCTATAACTGGAAATCATTTTTGAACATACAAGGCGAGCCAAGACGAAATTACAGGACCACGTGCCTTTTTTTAAATGGAATGCTATGTATATCAGTACATTTTTTGAAGCCTCTTTCTAGGTTCTATTCATTCCTATATTATTATTGGCTATCTCCCAACCACTTTGATGTAATGAATTTTTTTGTTGAAATAATGCCATCTGCAGATGGATATTAAAAAAATCACCACATTCACAATTATGGGTTTTAAGAAAAACTTATGTGAATACCAGTTACGATACATCTAATTAATGTTTTTGAATCATTTTCATTTCCTAAAAATGTACAGGGTGGCCGAAAATTAGTATTCAATTAAGAACTTTTTAAATTGAATTTTCTCAATTTTTTCAAACGGAACACCCTGTATATTCTTCACCGTTGTGATGTAAAAATGAAAAACGAACATTTTTGTAAGTACTTCCCTATGGCTAATTGCAACCATTTTCGTTTTATAGAGCAATAATTACAACATTCAAAAATAAACTTAAAAAAAAAAGGTTTCTTCAAATAACTGAAATAGAAAAAATTATAATAAATGTCCCTCATGTTGGCCATTTTGATTGACACACATCTCTATGCGTTTTTGAAATGAGGTTCCCACTGTTCCTAAAACTGCCGGTGTGATAGATCTAAAGGCAGTTATTATTCTTTCCTTCATATTTTGTACTGTTGTTGGTGTGTCTCTATAAACAATTGCCTTCACGTATCCCCATAAAAAGAAATCCATTTTTGTAAGATCTGGGGATCTAGCAGGCCATTTAGTGGGTCCATTTCTTCCAATCTATTGATGAGGGTAGGTATTATTTAAGTGGTCTCTAACTGCATTTAAATAATGTGGTGGAGCACCATCTTGCTGAAACCACATCCTATTTAGAATTCTTCCAGGGAGATTTACCAGTAATTGTGGCAGATGGTTTTCCAAAAAATGAAGATAAATAGCTCCAGTCAATGTACAATCAAAGAAATGTTGCCCTATTACATGTTCTCCAATAATTCCTCCCCAAACGTTTATAGACCATCTGTGTTGGTTATCAACTTGCATAAAAGAGTGAGGATTTTCCGAAGCATAATAATGGAAATTGTGCCTATTAACAAATTCATTTTTATGAAAAGTTGCCTCATCAGTGAATAAAACATTATGAAGAAGTTGACATCAACTTGCATTTTACCTCTGGCCCAATTACAAAATTGTAGGCGCTTTTGAAAATCGTCATCAGATAATTCCTGATGCATTTGAATATGATATGCATGCAACTTATTTATTTTTAAGATTCGACCCACAGACCGTCTACTTATTCCTACTAAAGTGGTCACTTCTCTTTGACTAACATGGGGATTCTCAACCGTTGCCAGTACCACAGAAAACTCTTTTTCTTTGTTCACAACACATTTTATTCTTTCACATTTTTATATTCGACATTTCCAGTTTCCAGAAATCTATCGAGAAGGTTTTGGAAGCTGCTAACATCAGGAAGCCTTCTTTTTAGCATAACGTTGATGATAAATTCTGTCTGACTCGCCCAAAACAAAAGTCATGTCTACAAGTTCCGCTTTATTAAAATTCATATTGTAAAATTCCAAATATTTTAAATTCAATGCAAATTGTAACTAACGACCGATAAGTGTGATAAATGCTCCTTTGTACACGACAATTTATACCAAACTGAGGTTTTATTGCTTGTCGAATAACGAAAATAGCAAAAATGTACAAAAAATCATTACAGTGAAGGACTGGTTAAATACTATCTACCCATTTCAATGGAAATGGTCCCACTAAATGGCCTCATTTCAAAATTGCATAAAGACGTGTGTCAATCAAAATGGGCAACACGTCGAACACCTATTATAAATTTTTCTAATGAATTGTTTGAGGAAACCCCTTTTTTTAAGTTTATTCTTGAATTTGACACTTATTTATTTATAAAACGAAAATGGTTGCAATTAGCCATAGGGGAGTACTTACAAAAAAATGTTCGTTTTCCATTTTTAGATCACATCGTTGAAAAATATGTTCCATTTGAAAAAATTGAGAAAATTCAATTTAAAAAGTTCTTAATTGAATACTAATTTTTGGCCACCCTGTACATTTTTAGGAAATGAAAATGATTCAAAAACATTAATTAGATGTCTCGTAACTGGTATTCACATAAGTTTTTCTTAAAACCCATAATTGTGACTGTGGTGATTTTTTTAATATCCATCTGCAGATGGCATTATTTCAACAAAAAAATTCATTACATCAAAGTGGTTGGGAGATAGCCAATAATAATATAGGAATAAATAGAGCCTAGAATGAGGCTTCAAAAAATGTACTGAAATACATAGCATTCCATTTAAAAAAAAAGGCACTTAGTCCTGTAATTTCGTCTTGGCTCGCCCTGTATGTTCGAAAATGATTTCCAGTTATAGACTTTTTTATCTATCTCGAGATATCGAGGACCGACGCACTATTGCCTCACCCTGTATGTTCAAATTTAATGTAAAGAAAGGGTATAATTTATAAATACATTTAAATCTTAGTTGGGAAGCACATCTTGATAATCTGTATAAGAAAATAGCCTCTGTATGTTTTGTGTTATATTAGATTGGGTCAAGTTAGCAGTGCAAATGTGATGTCATATTATTACGCAGGGATGTACTCGAGAATAAAATATGTCATTTTATTCTGGGGATGCTCTCATCATACTCTTAGAATTTTCCGTTTACAAAAAAAAGGCAGTTAGAACCATTGCTGGCGTATCCAGATTTACGACATACAGAAATATATTCAAAGAACCTCACGTGTTAACTGTGCCTTGTTTATACAGGGTGCCTCACCAGGAACTGCATCGATCGATATAGGGAAAAGTACGCACTAGAAAATTTTGGAAATTCAGGGAGCTACTAAAGGCAATGTGGCAAATCTAACTAAAATAATTACAAGCGCCTGACACCCCCGTTTACACCGGAAGTCGATACCAACTTGCTAATTTTAAATAGAACACTCTATATATTCTAGGGTTTTCGAAAAGAGCATAAAATTCTTAGTCAAAACATGTAGGATATCCTATGCCTAAATCCAGCCGTTTCAGAGATATTTGACATTTTAAAAAAATTTTGACAAGTGTAATGGTTTACAATAACTGTTATAACTTCATGTAAAAGATACTCATTTTCTTTTTGGCATACAGAAAGACCATAAGGTGAGCTACGCTCTACTGTCTAGATAAATTCAATAATAGTTTACCAAGTGTTCCATTTTTGGCGTTACATTTTGTAAACTTCCTCGAAAACTTGCCTAAGTCAAATGGAACACCCTGTATTTTCTTACATCAAGTTATGTATAATTAAATTCCTTTTTTTCTGAAATAAGCATTGTGGGGGTTTAAGTTACAACTTTTTGAAACATTTGCGATTTTCTCAGAAATTTAAGAATTTTTAGTAAAAATTTTATCAAATTAGCCATGATTAGAAACAATCAGTAATGTCAGTCATTCTCCTATGTCAAAAATGCCACCGCGTTTAAATTACACCCACGAAGACTTTTTGGATTTGTTTATTATTTATAGAGAATGTGATAATGTAATATCAAGAACTTGTAGTACATTTGTTACTAGATATCCACAAAACGGAAACCGTCACCCTGTAAAACGCATACTGGATAATTTTAAAAACTATGGCTCTGTCAAGGCAAGAATTCAAAAGCGAAAGCTTATTGTTGATGACGAAAACGTAGAAATAGTAATTCTGGGATATTTTCATGCATTTCCAATGATATCATTACGACAAGCTGCACTGGAATCGGGACTATGCAAGGATTCAGTTCACAGAACCTTAATTAAACATAAATTTTACCCGTTTTCATTTCAAATGGTTCAACGATTAAAAGAAACAGATTTCCTAAGAGAAAATTTTTGTGAATTTATTTTAATAAGGTCTGTAGGCGACAATTCTTATTTGAGACATATAAATTTACCAAAAATAGACTTTTTACTCGACACAATTCGCATTATTGGAGCGACTCGAATCCTCATGTGTTCAGGGAGCAAAATTTTCAAGAAAGTTGGCAGTTTAATGTTTACTGTGCCATAAGAAACGATAGAGTGGTGGCATTAGAATTTTAACAGGAAAATTTAAACAGTAAGTTATAAAGATTTCTTCTTCTGCTAATATGTATAGTTAATTCTTTTGTTTTTTTTTCTTTGGGTGAAAGATATTTAATATTTTACAAAATTTGAATAATAACTATTTAGAAAATTTACCTCTCGCTGAACATAGAAACACAACGCGTATTTGATAAATAATTTTTTACAAGAAACTTTTTACGGTCAATGGATCGCCAATAATAGACCTTTCCTATGGCCTCCTCGCTCGCCCGATTTATCAATTTTAGATTATTTTAATTGGGGAACTATTAAAAATTAAATTTATGAGAGCCCATTAACAACTATTGAAGATTGTATGCAGAAAGTAAGAAATGCATTTCAAAACTTATCACAGGATTCAATTAGAAGAGCTACAGATGAAGAACTCATTCGAAGGTGCGAAAAATGTGTGGAGGTTCGAGGGCAGAATTTTGAACATTAAATTAAAATGGAATCATGTTTTTAGTTGATTTTATCCCTGCTATTTTAGTTTATGCAAAGTGTCTTCAATCCAATTAATAGGCATGTTACAGTGTTTAGTGTTACTTTCCGCTTTTTTGGATATCTAGTAACAAATGTACTACAAGTTCTTGATATTACATTATCACATTCTCCGTAAATAATAAACAAATTCAAAAAGTCTTCGTGGGTGTAATTTAAACGCGGTGACATTTTTTGACATAAGAGAATGACTGATATTACTGATTATTTTTAATCATGGCTAATTTGATAAAATTTTTACTAAAAATTCTAGAATTTCTAAGAAAATCGCAAATATCTCAAAAAAGTTGTAACTTAAACCCCCGCAATGCTTATATCAGAAAAGAAGGAATTTAATTATACATAACTTGATGTAAAAAAATGCAGGGTGTTTCATTTGACTTTAGCAAATTTTCGCGGTTTGAAATTTACAAAATGTAACGCCAAAAATAGAACACTTGGTATACTATTATTGAACTTCTTTAAACTGTAGAGCGTAGCTTACCATATGTTCTTTCTGCATGCCAAGAAGCAAATGAGTATCATTTACAAGAATAAAGTTGTAAAAGTTATTGTAAACCATTACAGCTGCCAAAATTATTTTAAAATGTCAAATATCTCTGAAACGGCTGGCATAAAGTATCCGGCATGTTTTTGTCTCTGGATTTTATGCTCTTTTCGAAAACTCTAAAATATATAAGTTATTCCATTTATAATAAGCAAGTTGGTATCGACTTCCGGTATAACCGGAAGTGCCAGATGTTTGTAATTATTTTAGTTGGATTGGCCACACTGCCGTTAGTAGCTCCCTAAATTTTCAAAATTTTCTGGTGCGCACTTTTTCCTATATCGATCGATGCAGATCCTGGTGAGACACCCTGTATATTCTGGAAGTTTTACTGTTTGCTAAGCAAAATATACACAAATTTGTAACCAATAATAGCTACCACGATTACGATACCAGGAATGGGGCTAAGTTGTGTTTACCAAATCATAATTTGTCACTGTATGAAAATAATCCAACATATTTAGGTATAAAATTATTCAATAAACTCCCTGATAATATAAAGATTCAGAATAACTTTAGAATTTTTAAAAATAATGTTAAACTTTTTCTTTTTTTACTAACTGTTTTTATACTGTTGATGAATACCTAGAATGTAGATGAAATATGTATATGGTTTGTATATTAAGCACTGTTTATCTGTATATGTATTCAGTACCTAATGTTTATTTATTTTTAAATGTTCTCCTAAATTATTACTTAACGTATTATTTTATTAAATTTATGTTCCTTTCTATTTGTATCCAATGACTTATTCTATGCCAGTTGTTATGGTCTACTGGATTTAATAAATTAGAATAAAATAGAATAGAATAGAATATGGTTTATTGTGCAAATTAGTTCATATTAAAAATATACAGTACATACTAATTAAATAAATAAACTATACACAAATAGGTCAGTGTTCGCATAAGCTTACGATCTTCCACACCGCCTGTTTCATTTAGTGAAATGAAATTAAATAATAGCAATAAATTAATAGGTTGAACATAGTGATTGTACAATATTTATCATTATTATAGGTAGCAACATACCAATAGTATTTATTGTGTCTGTAGTTGATTTTGATATAAAAATCCTTTTAATTTAATTTTGAAACTATTTTCTGTTAATCCTAAAGAATTTAATATGATATTTAACAAGGTGGGTGCTTTATATGAAAAACATCCTTGAAATTTAGATAGTGAATGTTGTGATATTGTAAAATTATTCGTACGTACATTGATGCTATGAACATTTTATCTTAATTGTAATTTGTTGTAGAGATAACTTGGTATAGTGTTTTTCATTAGTTTATAAAGAAAAATACAATAAAGATGCATGAACCTACTATGTATTTTTAGTTCCTTATAATTATTCAAAAAAGATGTAACATGATGGGTATAGGGTATTTCGAATACAAATCTCATGCATGAATTTTGCAATTTTTGCAATCTAAATTTATTTTGTTGTGTTAAAAAATCATAATTCACACAAGAACAGTAATCCAAATTAGGATAGATCAGACTGTATAAGTTTAAGTTTAGTGTTTGATGATAATGATTTCTTCATTCTATAGAGCATTTTTAGTTTCATAACTGATAAGCTAATAATTTTATTTAAATGTTTTTCAAAGTTCAAATTATTATCAAATATTACTCCTAGGCTTTTAGTGGTATCAGACAAGTCTATATTTATGTCATTTAATATTATGTTCATTCTAAATTCACCTGTGTATTACACATAGAGCTTACAACATGTTTTTCTCTAGTTATAGTCGTTACTAGGATTTATGTAGTACGGCCTTTACTTTGAAAGTTGCAAATAAAATGTATTAATTATTTCCGCCTTCAGCAATAGAAAATAAGGCAAGAAGTAAACTTTAAATCGTTTATTTTTAAATACTGATTAGGAGCAAGCAAATCGGCAAATCCGATCACGTTTTCATCAATCTACATTTCTCATAAATGTGAACACTCTAAATTCAAAAGTAATACCACGACTTCGATTAAAGATTATTTCATTTAAACTGATAAAAGTCAAGCAAAAAAATATGCTCAATGTGCTACAAGTTGAGTTACCTTTTTTTAGTGATAAGTAGGCTGGTAAAAACAATGATTGTTTGAGTTTAACGATCTGTCATATTCATAAATAGTCGTTGTTTCATCTTGTTGTCTTTATACATATTTATACTAATGGATTCGTTTTCGAATGAAGAAAAATTTGATATGTTACATGTTACATTTTGTGCCACCGAAATTGTGTTTATGCTGAGAATTTGTATCTCGATAGGTACCCAGAAAGAAGGCAGCCTGATAAAACAATTTTTAGAAGGTTAGTGTCAAATCTTAAAGAACACGGTTCTTTCCGAAAACCCATTCGGTCTCGACAAAAACCATGTAACGAAGAGAAAGTAAACAGTGTATTGTTGACAGTTACTGAAAATCCACGTGTATCAACTAGAGAAATTGAACGAGCTACTGGGATATCAAAATCCACGTCCAGTTTTATTTTACGAAAACATCGGTTTCATCCTTATAAAGGGTCTAGCCGGATAAGCATGTTAAAAATGCCCTTAAAGGAAATTACACGAAATGAGCGTTAAATTA
This sequence comes from Rhamnusium bicolor, assembly GCA_029963845.1. Lineage (NCBI taxonomy): Eukaryota > Metazoa > Arthropoda > Insecta > Coleoptera > Cerambycidae > Rhamnusium > Rhamnusium bicolor. Next base: position 38,167 of record JANEYF010002588.1, on the reverse strand, counting down.
TTTTATTAGTTATAAAAAAATATTTGCTTGAGTATTATTCCAAAAATCCAAGGGGGGGCTGAACTTTTGCAAAAGAGGTAATTATTTTTTAAAAATATGTTGCAACTTACATAATGGGTGAAAAATTTTGAAAAAAATTCTCGAACATAGAGATCTACCAAACGAACTCAGTAAAAATTATTATGCCGTATTTGGCGCAAAATTCAAATTTTAAAAAAATTAACAAAAATTAAAAACGCCCTTTTCACCTTTTTTTTGAAAAGGTGCTACCATGATTTTTTTCTAACAGATGTGCCTTTGCATTACTAATACCCCTAATTTTTTTCAGAATTTTTGATTTGGTGGCACATGCTGAAAAAAAATAAAAACTTCACCTAAAATTACACAGCCCCACAAAAAAAAAATGTTTTCTGGCCTAGCAACGAGACGAGTATATCCTTATGTATTTTTAATTGCTGATTCCGAATCCGGGGTCAAAAAAAAGCCGTACACCCCCAAAAAAAAAATTTAGAGCCAAAAAAACACTCCCCGAATATGAGATAACGCTCTGAAAATGATGTTATCATTTTAATTAATCGTTTTGTTTAATATTTTCGGGAAAAATTTAATGTATTACGATAAAAATAAAGGTAAATTACAGCGTTCACCCTATCGGTATGAAACGCACCCCCATAGAGGGTGAGAACCACCCTCATCTGCCACCAAACCAAATGATAACGACAATGACTGAAAAACATTTAAAAATGTTTAAGTTTCGTTAGGTTTGCAATAAACTGACGTAGAATTCACGTAATACCCCAAAACTACCCCTATAGCGTTTCATACCGATTGGGTGAACGTTGTAATTTACTCTTATTGTTGTTATCATGTTATCATTTTAATCAATCGTTTTGTTTAATATTTTTGGGAAAAATTGAATGTATTACGATAAAAATAAAGGTAAATTACAGCGGTCACCCTATCGGTATGAAACGCACCCCCATAGAGGGTGAGAACCACCCTCATCTGCCACCAAACCAATTGATAACGACAATGACTGAAAAACATTTAAAAATGTTTAAGTTTCGTTAGGTTTGCAATAAACTGACGTAGAATTCACGTAATACCCCAAAACTACCCCTATAGCGTTTCATACCGATAGGGTGAACGCTGTAATTTACCTTTATTTTTATCGTAATACATTCAATTTTTCCCGAAAATATTAAACAAAACGATTGATTAAAATGATAACATGATAACAACAATAAAAGTAAATTACAACGTTCACCCTATCGGTATGAAACGCTATAGGGGTAGTTTTTGGGTATTACGTGAATTTTACGTCAGTTTATTGCAAACCTAACGAAACTTAAACATTTTTAAATGTTTTTCAGTTATTGTCGTTATCAATTGGTTTGGTGGCAGATGAGGGTGGTTCTCACCCTCTATGGGGGTGCGTTTCATACCGATAGGGTGAACGCTGTAATTTACCTTTATTTTTATCGTAATACATTCAATTTTTCCCGAAAATATTAAACAAAACGATTGATTAAAATGATAACATCATTTTCAGAGCGTTATCTCATATTCAGGGAGTGTTTTTTGGCTCTACAATTTTTTTTTTGGGGGTGTACGACTTTTTTTGACCACGGATTCGGAATCAGCGATCAAAAATACATAAGGATATACTCATCTCGTTGCTAGGTCAGAAAAATTTTTTTTTGTGGGGCTGTGTAATTTTAGGTGAAGTTTTTATTTTTTTTCAGCATGTGCCATCAAATCAAAAATTCTGAAAAAAAATTAGGGGTATTAGTAATGCAAAGGCATATCTGTTAGAAAAAAATCATGGTAGCACCTTTTCAAAAAAAAGGTGAAAAGGGCGTTTTTAATTTTTGTTAATTTTTTAAAATTTGAATTTCGCGCCAAATACGGCATAATAATTTTTACTGAGTTCGTTTGGTATATCTCTATGTTCGAGAATTTTTTCAAAATTTTTCACCCATTATGTAAGTTGCAACATATTTTTAAAAAATAATTACCTTTTTTGCAAAAGTTCAGCCCCCTCTTGAATTTTTGGAATAATACTCTAGCAAATATTTTTTTTATAACTAATAAAACACTTTAACGCTCATTTCGTGTAATTTCCTTTAAGGGCATTTTTAACATGCTTATCCGGCTAGACCCTTTAGATTTTGTCAATGGCTTAGGCCAGGCGAAGAAGAAAGACGCAGGACACTCTGTGAGTGGTATACTAAGAAATGCCAGGATGATGAAAATTTTCCTCATAAAGTAATTTGGTCAGACGAAAGTATGGTCACTAATAATGGTATTTTTAATCGAAAAAATAAACATTATTGGTCCCGAGAAAATCAACACTTGTTCAAACCAGCCAGACACCAACACCGCTTTGGTTTTAATATGTGGGTTGCCATTTTTGGTACAAGAATTTTATTTACCATGACTCATTGACTGCCCAACGTTATCAGAACTTACTTGACACTTATCTTGAAGACGCCCTAGACAACTTACCTCTCGCTGATTCCCAGAATTATTGGTTCCAACAAGATGGTGCTCCAGCACATAATTCTAGGTCTGTTCGAGAATATTTATCCAATCGGTTCCCAGAAAAATGGATTGGCACTCATTCAACAGTATCCTGGCCAGCACGGTCGCCGGATATGACACCGTTGGATTTTTTTCTGTGGGGATATATCAAAAACTTCGTATACAGGCATAATTTTGATAATGAACAAGAATTAGAGGCATCTGTTACCGAAGCATTTAACAGCTTTACTCCAGAAATGCTAACTAGAGTTTTAGACTCTACTATACGAAGATGCTATCTCTGTGTAGAAAATAACGGTTCCCATTTTGAACATTTATTAGAGGTTTGACATCTATGGTTTTAATAAAATCGAAGGTTAATACATATGTAATTAATTTATTATTATTCAGTATTAAACCATTTGTTTTGTTAACTGATTATTATTTAACGTACTAGATGGACGAGTACCTGATAAATTGTATCTAGTTCTCAAATTAAATTTATTATTTATTCATTTCATAAATCCTAGTAACGACTATAACTAGAGAAAACATGTTGTAAGCTCTATGTGTAATACATAGGTGAATTTAGAATGAAGAATGCATTCAGAATCCGTAAAAAAAATCCGGGTCCGTATTTAAAAAAAAGAAATTGATGATGGTTCTACGATCACGAAACGTCGGAGGGCGAAAATATCATTGCCACGTTAAAGTTCAATAGAAAGTACAATGAGGATGTTTTGTTTGTTTTTTCATATATTTGATAATAACGTGAAAAAAAATTAAAAGCAAATTTCAAAAATTTACTGTTTTCGAAATAATTCAAAAACGAAAAATAATTTTTGACATTGGTTAAGACCATTGTGATAGTATCCTAATTACGCAACTTTTTCCCCATTTAACTAAATTGGACACAGTGTATATTACATAGATCAGCATTTATTTTGTGAATTGTTTCAGACATATTATCTATTGTGCAAGATATGTAAATCTGTAAGTCATCAGCATTCAGGTGATATTTGCAGTAATTGAGATATTGCGGTAAATCAAAAGTGTATACTGAAAAAAGGATAGGTCCTAGGATGCTCCCTTGTGGAACGCCGCTTTTAGATTGTAACAAATTGCACGTAGTCTCTTTATATCTAACGCTCTGAGTTCTATTATATACATAATTGTTGAACCATGTACTGGCGTTATTGTCACATCCTATATATTTTAATTTAGCGATTAACACATTAAAATCTACTATATCAAATGCCTTGCTTTGGTCAAGAAAAGCAATAAATATTATTTGCTTATTATCCATAGCAAATGTGATATCATCTACAATTTGAAGTAGTGCTGTTTGAGTGCTATGCATAGGGCGAAAACCTGACCGAAATTGTGGAATTATTGAATTCTGGTAAATATATATTTTAAATTGCTCAGCAATAATTTTTTCTATTAATTTTGTTAGTGCAGGCAAAATACTAAGAGGTTTAAGATTTTTTTAATTCACTGCAATTATCCACTTTAGAAACTGGTAGCACGAGGGCGTTTTTCCATATACTGCGAAATTGGCCGGTAGAAAACAACAGATTAATAATATTTACAATTAAATTTACATTATTATTAAATATTAGTACATTTCAAAAACATATATAATTTAACCATTTTTGAAGGCCACACTGTATATCCTTCCAAGTTCCTAATCCATTTTGGAAGATCATAAATAGTTAACCGTTTAACTATAATAAATATAAATTTATAGGATTAATTTTGTTATAATATTTCTCGTTTATTAGGTTTCTATTATAAATGCAATCAATATAACCCCTTTCAAGAAAGAGTACTTTCTTGAAAGGTTCTCGCCTACGTTTTCCTAACTACTATAAATTAAGTTTTCAATCAATAAATTTCAAGCACTTCATTTATTACACAATTATTAAGTTTTCACGATGCCAAGGAGCGTCGTCGCGAGCGCTATTCGTTTAACAAAAAACTTTTCTTATGATAACCTGCAAGAAATTTTCCTAAAATTATGATTGATAATTATAATACGCACGAGCATAAATAATATATGTACATACATACAGTTGTAGTATTTCTATTTCTCTAGAATAAATTTACATAATGGCTGCATATCTATAAGCTCAAAGTCATAAAGAAAACTTGCATAGAATAGATTTGAGCTTAAAAAGTATAATATAATCGTTTCGAAGTTTGTGAAAAAAATTATTTTATTTGTGATATGTTCTCAATAGCCTTGAGATCCGATGATGAAGTGTCAGGCACTTCGAAACCCGTAATTACAATAAAGGATAGTGAGTAAATCAATAAGACTTTTTATTGAAATAGAAATATTGCAACTCAAACTATCGGTACACCATTAAGAAATATCAACTCAACGCATCTGGCAAATTTAACGGGTCCGTGAAGTTGGCTGCCTCAAATAAGTTTTTTTATGTTTTGTCCATACCATCATTTAGTACCTTATTTGAAACTATTTGTAACTTATACAGGGTGTCCCAACCAAAAGTAGGCACCCTGAATAACTTTGGAGATAAAATTTTTTTTGAAAAATTGGTGTCGACTTTGTTTCCAAGGGGGACATATCTCAGACATATATCATCATCCCTCTACCCTACACGGCCACCCCCTCAAAAAATTCAAATGGGTTCGAGTGATACATCTTTTGAAAGGTATTTCAATTCTCTACATAACGGTGAATTTTTTAAACTTTTATCGATTCGTTTCTGAGAAATAATTGTTTCATTATTTTAGGTTCGGGAAATAAAAATAAAAGTAGCAGGTTAAATTATCGTATGTATTGTTCAAAATGACCCCCACCGACTTCCATACAGTTGTATAATCTGTCTTGAAATTCTGTACGAACATTTCTGAACACATCTGGAGTCAATAAACTGCATTTTCGAACAATTCTTTCACGTAACTCTTCCAGAGATGCGGGTTTTGTTGCAAATACCTTCGATTGCAAATGACCCCACAGAAAGAAATCCGAGGGAGTTAAATCGGGTGACCTAGCGGGCCACTCCACAGGACCTCTTCTTCTTCCAATCCATCGCTCAGGAAACCGTTTATCCAAAAATTGACGGACTGCAATAGCAAAATGTGGGAGTGCACATCTTGTTGAAAAAACAGTTCGCCCTCTAAAAGATTATCGTCTTCTTCGAGAATCTGGGTAATCATTGGGTCGATGTTATTTTCTAACAGATCGAGGTATCTTTCGCCATTTAAATTGTCAGGAATAAAAAACGGCCCGACAATGTGATCCCCTAAGATGCCAGCCCAAATATTTAACTTCTGAGGCCTTTGGGTATGAGTTTCTCTGAACAAATGTGGATTGGTTTCACTCCAATACCTACAATTGTGCTTGTTTACCTCCCCATTTAACTGAAATATCGATTCATCAGAAAAACACGTATTGTACAGTAGATTGGCATTACCGTTTAATTGTTCACTAAAAATCACACAGAATTCAAGCGGACGATCAGGATCATCTTCATTTAATTCGTGTACCAATTTAAATTTATATGGATGATATTTGTGGGCCTTTACAATTCGATGAACACTGCTTCGTGATACACCTGAAGCCTCGGCTACTTCCCTGATCGATTGAGTATTATCCATCTGCAAATGACCCAGAACTGCCACTTCGACTGCTTTATTTCTAATCGGTCGCTGAGGTTCATGCTTTTTTGTTTCCTATAGAACCAGTTTCCATAAATTTTGTCCATAATTGTAAAACATACTGAGAACCAGCCCGGGTGATTTCTATTGGATATGCGCTCCGTAGCTCTAGCACAATTATCGTTTTTAAAATAAATGCTGACAATTTTTATTCTCTCCTGAAGGGTATAAACCATTTTGAGAACTCACTCTGGTAAAATGTATCTCGATTTAAAATTGGTTGTGAACAAATTAATGCTCAAGGACTATCAAATACTTATGAGTCTTTTATTATTCTAAAACTAAACGGACAAGGAAAGTGTTTTTTGTCGAAAAAACTCGTGTTGATTTGAGAGCACTAAAAAATGTAGTTTTTTTTATAAATTTCAATATCCAGTGCCGTGTATTTTAGATTTTTTAAACGATTTCGATTGTGTGTAATCATCAAAAATAAAATTATTTTCCTTAAGAATGAATCGATAAAAGTTAAAAAGAATACACAGTTATGTAGGGAATTGAAAGACTTCTCAAAAGATGTATCACGACCCCCCTTGCCATTTGAATTTTTTGAGGGGGTGGCCATGTAGGGTAGAGGGATGATGATTGGTATACACGTATTACATTAAAATATGTCCCCTTTGGAAAAAAGATCGACGTGTTTCACCAACTTTTCAAAAAAATTTTATCTCCAAAGTTATTCAGGGTACCTACTTTTGGTTGGGACACCTTGTATACCGAAATTTGTAACTCGCCCCGTTAGTAGATATTAAAAAAATATATTTTTGGTGTAAACTTCCCAGGAGCCGCACAAATTTTAATGTTTTCGGTTTACAGCTGACCATCATTTAGTAACTAATTTGTAACTATTTGTAACCCACAAATTAGAATTTGTAACTGCATCATAGCCGAGTAATAAATTATTAAATTATGGCAGCCAACTCTCGGCAGCTACACGATAATATAATTTCGCATTTTTTCGTCTCACCATTTAGTAACTAATTTGTAACTATTTATAACTATTAGTTACATTAAAATTTAAATTTGTGGCTCAACTTCCTGAAGATAAATGTTTCCATTTCAGAACTTTTCTTAAAAGTGTTACTTAAAAAAAATGTTTTCTTAACAGTCTCCCAAGCCGCCGAAGTAACCGCCTAAAAATTTTAGTGTTCTGTGTTAGGTCAAGAGAGATAAGGGCCTACAGTTTATTGTGGAGGTCGAACCACTCTACAATATCGACAGTTCCATATCATACCTTAGTCGGAAAAAAATTTTAAATTTTAAAATTTTTCAAATCGTCCCGCGGTAGATTCGAATCACCGATTTCGGTTACAAGTAAGAATAAGCGCTCTTACCCACTCGCTCCCTTCAGTACCTAACTTGCAACTTCGTAACTAATTAATTTATCAGTTAATTTGGTTATTATATTAATAGAAGCTATGGATCTTCACAATACTTCCTATGGATATCATCTGGTTAATAAAAGATGAGTTTGGGAAGTAAATATCAATATCGTGGCCCTTGAAGAATCTTTTTGCTAATTCATATGAGCTAAAGAAATATGAAGTATGTATTGCATTCTATGGAAAATAAAAGTGTAAGATATATTGACATGCATCATAATTTACAGTCAATGTTGACCGATTTATTTCATTATTGCACATAAAAGTACAAAACATAAAACAAATACAAAAAAAAAACGTATCAAATGCAGTAAATAAAAGAAAAATAAATATTTATATATTAGTATAACATTATTATGTATTGCTTTAATTTAATTTAATTTAATTTATTTATTTTATTTCCAACAGGTAACAAAGAACCCATTTACAGGAAATACTTATTTAAAATAAATGCAAATGATAAAATTAACAGAAAAGAAAAGCAATAACAAAAACAGAAATGAGTAATTGTTTTCTGTGTCTAAGAAATATTCTAAATTTGGAAAAACACAATATACCTAAATAGATAAATATGAACATATATACGTATATAATTGGTACCTGCTTAAAACTAAGGCTGGGAATTTTCCAGATTTTAGTATTCGAATATTCGTTCGAAAAAATATTCGAATATTCGAACTATTTGAATAATTCGAATTATTCGAATACCTATTCGAATATCCGAATACTCAAATAATCCGAATTATTCGAATAGGTATCCGAATAATCCGGATCCTCGAATATTCATTATTAATAGGTATAGCACTGAATACTAGTGAATAGTGAATACTCTATTTGAGTATTTGGTTGGATAGACCACAATAATAGTCGTGATGTAAACCACTAAGCAGGCAATTTGATTTGCTTTCCATACCCACAATAGGGTATGTCTCCTGTACATGTGCTTTAAGGGTCAGAATTATTCAGTTAGTATCTTATTTTAGGATTGAGGCGCTATTGTTCACATCTAACTATTAAAGCTTAAATAAAACAAAAATAGAGCTAGTTTATTATACTTCTGTGTCATAACTATTTTTCCTTTTCGAAGAAAATAAAAGTGCTCTAAAATTAGAATGTTTTTAAAAAAAGACGCAGATTGTGAAGGTAAAACAAATACATGAAAAGTCAATAGTTAAATATTTACAGGTTTTCTAAAATTTAAAATTTAATTTTAACCCCTGCCTTAGTACAGTAAGAATAAGGTCGAGGCGAGAAAGAGATGGAATGTTTGACTGGGAGTAAAACGTGCCACTAATGTGGTCTATTTATATATTTGGATTTTAGAATAGGTACCTACCTATACCTACTATCTACCTACTTTGCTTGGATGCAAACTGCACACCTATTCGTACATAATTTAATAATATATTTTAATATTTAAATTTACTCAGATATAATCGAATATTCGAGTACCTATTCGAATATTCGAATAATTTCCCATTAGAATAATTCATATTCGAATACTCGAATATTCGAATACTCGAATTATTCGTATTCGATTCCCAGCCTTACTTAAAACACTTTGTATTAACATAAGAAATAAACGCATGACTATGAACAGGCTAACCATATACACATGAACACATGAACACAAATACACACATGAACACAAACACATCAACACAAACACACCCATATACACATATCTATAAACGTAAAGTGCACTCAAAAATGTACTGTAAGTAATACCACAGGGAAGCTATATATCAAATTCATTTTAATAATCTAATACAATCATAATTTCATAACAGAATTAGCGCAATTAATAATATGTTTGATATTATCCAAATAAATATCACAAATTGATGAAATCTTGTTAACATTAGTACACATAACATGTATTGGTGATTTACACATTATAATAGTACGAATTGGATTAGGATAAAAAACCAATGTCGAGCGCGATTCTATTCTTGGAACGTAAAAATTAAGCATATTAAGTAATGAAGGAGAATCAATATTATTGTGTATAAGATTGTAAACAAATTTTATAGATACTATAACACGCCTAGTTTCTATAGAATGAACACCATATCTGTCTAAAAGAATTGAATTTTCTGTACCCCTATTGGGATATGCCCGATCTTCTTTAAAGATTAAGAATTCTAAGAACCTTCTTTGTACGTACTCTATATTATTTATGTGATTTTGGTATAGCAGATAATAAATAAGACATCCATATTCTAATTTCGATCTCACATAAGCGAAATATAATATTTTAAGACTAAATACATTACTAAAGTTTCTGCAATTCCTTAAGATGAGGCCTAGTGTTTTAAAAGCATTAGACACTACATATTCTATATTTATTTTAAAAGTTAACTTATTATCAAATAGTATGCCCAAATCTTTCATTTCAAAACACCTGACAATTGGGGTTACGTCAATAATGTATTGAAATTCAGTAATATCTTTTCTTCTAGAGTACGACATGACAACACTTTTAGAAATATTTAAACACAAATGACTCCTAACACACCAGTCATTTACTATATTCAAATCATTTTGAAGAGCTATACAGTCTGCCGCAAATGAAACAATGCTAAATATTTTGAGATCATCTGCAAACATTACATGTTTAGAATTAATGTTATTCGACAGATCATTTATAAATATGAGAAACAGTAACGGCCCAAGGTTGGAGCCCTGTGGCACTCCTGAAGTTGCTTCATATTGATCAGATCTAAAACCTTCATATTCGACAAACTGCTTACGATTAAATAGATAAGAATTAAATAGATTTATATATACAGTGTGTTATATTTTGAGCAGTCACACCCTTGTATTTCGAATGTATTTGAGAGAGCTGATTTTTTTTTCAAAATGTAGTATTCGACGAAATCTACCTTCCTGAATAACAATTTTGTTGTTGTGCATCTGCGGCCTGCCATAATTAAAATAAAAGACCAACAACCAAGCAAAGTTACTAGGGATCTTTTTAACGTATTTTTTAGGAAATGTGAATCAGGTATGCTTAAAAAGCTTAAATTCTAAATTGAAGTTTATAGCTGTTACACATCAATTTTTGAAAAAATATATCGGAATGTTTTTTTGCAGTTTAAACGGCAAAAAGATGTTAATATTATCTAACTAGTATGAAATAAAACTACGATTTATATAGAATAATCAGAATGTGCACTCTGATACCAATATAAAGTTATCATTAATTCCCTCACCATAATTCCAAGTACAGAGAGTACTACGATTCTAGCTTGGCACTCGAATCTCTGTCTCACAATAGCGATGTTTCCTCGCTCTCTGCGCCAAGCTAAATTTGTAGAGTAGTCGTGATCACCCTATATAAATCGTAGTATTTACTGAGTATTGATTGGATGAAATGAACTCCTCTTCCAATTTTAAACTGCACGAAAAACATTCGAAATTTTTTCTTATTATTTTTTTTACAAAACTTATCAATATGAAAGGCTTTTCAAGCATGCCGGATTCATATTTTCTAAAAAAATCTCTATTTCGTTTCTTGATTTTTAGTATTTTAGTTCAATTGTAGTAGGCCGTGGATACACAAAATACAAAATGGTTATTCAGGATCTCATCGAGTACAATTTGAAAAAAAAATCAGTTCTCTCAGATACAACCGAAATACAGAGGTGTGTCTATTCAAAATATAACACACTGTATATGCAAATCAATACATAATGTTATAATAATATAGGGTTTCCCAACCAATAGTAGGCACCCTAAATAACTTTGGAGATACAAATTTTTTGAAAAATTGGTGAAACACGTCGACTTTGTTTCCAAGGGGGACATATTTTAATGTAAAACTTGTATACCTATCATCATCCCTCTACCCTACAGGGCCACCCCCTCAAAAAATTCAAATGGCAACGGGAGTCGCGTGGTACATCTTTTGAAAGGTCTTTTAATTCTCTACATAACCGTGTATTTTTTTTTAACTTTTATCGATTCGTTCTTTTTGATAATTACACACAATCGAAATCGTTTAAAAAATCTAAAATACACGGCACTGGGTATTGGAATTTATAAAAAAACTACATTTTTTAGTGCTCTCAAATCAACACGAGTTTTTTCGACAAAAAAACACTTTCCTTGTCCGTTTAGTTTTAGAATTATAAAAGACTCATAAGTATTTGATAGTCCTTGAACATTAATTTGTTCACAACCAATTTTAAATCGAGATACATTTTACCAGAGTCAGTTCTCAAAATGGTTTATACCCTTCAGGAGAGAATAGAAATTGTCAGCATCTATTTTAAAAACGATAATTGTGCTAGAGCTATGGAGCACATATTCAATAGAAATCACCCAGATAGAAGGGTTCTCAGTATGTTTTACAATTATTGACAACATTTATGGAAACAGATTCTGTAGGAAACAGAAAGTATGAACCTCAGCGACCGATTAGGAATGAAGCAGTCGAAGTGGCAGTTCTGGGTCATTTGCAGATGGATAATACTCAATCGATCAGGAAAGTAGTTGAGGCTTCCGGTGTATCACGAAGCAGTGTTCATCGAATTGTAAAGACCCACAAATTTCATCCATATAAATTTGAATTGGTACACGAATTAAACGAGGATGATCCCGATCGTCGGCTTGCATTCTGTGAGATTTTTAGTGAACAATTAAACGGTAATGCCAATCTACTGTACAATACGTTTTTCTGATGAATTGACATTTCAGTTAAATGGGTAGGTAAACAGGCACAATTGTAGGAATTGGAGTGAAACTAATCCACATTTGGTCATGGAAACTCATACCCAAAGGCCTCAGAAGTTAAATGTTTGGACTGGCATCTTAGGGAATCACGTTGTCGGGCCGTTTTTTATTCTTGACAATTTAAATGGCGAAAGGTACCTCGATCTGTTAGAAAATAACATCGACCCAATAATTACCCAAATCCTCGAAGAAGACGATAATCTTTTAGAGGGCTGTTTTTTCAACAGGATGGGGCACCCCCACATTTTGCTATAACAGTCCGTCAATTTTTGGATAATCGGTTTCCTGAGCGATGGATTGGAAGAAGAGGTCCCGATTTAACTCCCTTGGATTTCTTTCTGTGAGGATATTTGAAATCGAAGGTATTTGCAACAAAACCCGCATCTCTGGAAGAGTTACGTGAAAGAATTGTTCGAGAATGCCGTTTATTGACTCCAGATGTGTTCAGGAATGTTCGTACAGAATTTTAAGACAGATTATGCTACTGTGTGGAAGTTGGTGGGGGTCATTTTGAACAATACATACGATAATTTAAACTGCTTCTTTTATTTTTAAATCCCGAACCTAAAATAATTAAACAATTATCTCTCAAGAACGGATCGATAAAAGTTTAAAAAAATACACAGTTATGTAGAGAATTGAAAGACCTTTCAAAAGATGTATCACTCGACCCCCTTTGCCATTTGAATTTTTTGAGGGGGTGGCCGTGTAGGGTAGAGGGGTGATGATAGGTATACAAGTATTACATTAAAATATGTCCCCCTTGGAAACAAGGTCGACGTGTTTCACCTATTTTTCAAAAAATTTGTATCTCCAAAGTTATTCAGGGTGCCTACTTTTGGTTGGGACACCCTGTATAAGTATTTACTTTTCTAATATTTACTGTATTTGTTACGTTGTCTTTTTGTATTTGTTTTATGTTTGTAACTTTGTGTACAATAATGGAATAAATGGGTCGACATTGACTGTAAATTGTAATGTATATCATATCTTACACTTGTATTTTCCCCAGAATACAATACATATTTCATATTTCTCTAGCTCATATGAATTAGCAAAAAGGTTCTTCAAGGGCCATGGATATATGATTGGTATTTAATTCCCAATCTCATCTTTTATAAACCAGATGATATCCAACTAAAAGATCGGAGGTTTCCAATTTGAGAAAATCCACAGCTACTGTTAATAGCCAAATTAACTGACAAATTAATTAATTACGGAGTGTCTAGTTAGTTACTGAAGTAGCCAAGTGGGTAAGAGCGCTTTCTTACTTTCCCGATAGCGAATATTATTTTTTTTTTTTAATAACACTTTTGAGTAAATTTCTGAAATGGAAATGTTTATCCTCAGTAAGTTGGCGGCCAAAATTTAATCAGCTTTTCTTTGAAAATGGTTGAGCTACAAATTTAAATTTTAGTGTTACAAATAGTTACAAATTAGTTACTAAATAGTGAGAGGAAAAATGCGAAATTGTATTGTCGTGTAGCTGACGGGAAGTTGGCCGCCATAACTTAATAATTTATTACTCGGCTATGATGCAGTTACAAACCCTAATTTATGGCTTACAAATAGTTACAAATTAGTTACTAAATAATGACAGGGAAAAAAATGTAAAATTATAGTGTCGTGCGGCTGCCGAGAAGTTGGCCACCATAATTTATTAATTTATTACTCTAAGATGATGCAGTTACAAATTCTAATTTGTGGGTTACAAATTGTTACAAATTAGTTACTAAATAATGACAGGGAGAAAATGTAAAATTATAGTGTCGTGCGGCTACCGAAAAGTTGGCAGCAATAATTTAATAATTTATTACTCGACTATAATGCAGTTACAAATTCTAATTTATGGGTTACAAATAGTTACAAATTAGTTACTAAATGATGATCAGGTGTAAACTAAAAGCATTAAAAATTGTGCGGCTTGCGGGAAATTTACACCAAAAATATATTTGTTAATATCTACTAACGGGGCGAGTTACAAATTTCAGTATATAAGTTACAAATAGTTACAAATAAGGTACTAAATGATGGTATGGACAAAACATAAAAAACTCATTTGAGGCGGCCAACTTCACGGACCCAAATTTAACACAAGCATACAAGAGGCTGTCCATTAAGACACGTATACAAGCTAGTCATTTTTTCAACAACAGATGCTCAAGAGAAAACCTAACCCCAATTTACATATCATTCGAAATTAACCAAACTAGCCTATCAGCAAGGAGTAATAGAATAATCAGAAGCTTAAGAAACAACTTAATCAAAGAAGAAACACGAAGGAATTATAAAATTACATGGAATAGATCTGAGTGATCGTTTGTAACGATCCACTTTTTAATCGCCTCGTATTTGGCACAAAGGAGAATTTAAGTTTATTTATGACTATGTTAGTTAGGCACTTTCTAACTTACACAATTAAATAATAGGCGCAATGGATTTAGGGAGTCTTTATTCTCAGGGGACCCGGAGAAAAATAGCCGCGAAAATAAGCAAGATCGCGGGAGTTAAATGGAGAACGTTGTTGGCATAGGTTGTCTACTTAAACAAGACTGTCTAAGATCTAAGGTCTAAGATGCATAAACACTTGTTGATGCCGAGGATTCCAGTGACGAAGCACTGTCCTAAATGCGGACGGTAGTGCATTATGTGCTTCTTCTTATCTGTGGCGGCATGTTTATCTGTTTTGTATTGATGTTGTTACTTGTCCTGTAGCGGTGCTTTTCACCTACGTTGCTATCTTATGTATGTACGTTTTTCTATTACCGTTTACTGTTTAATTACAACCAAGTGCGTCATTTCGTAATATTTGGTATTTGGTTAGAATTTATTCGTAATCTGAATGTTATAACACATTCTACTTTGTTGTATTAATGTTTTAGTTATATTTCTATTATTATAGACACTATTTATTTTTATTGTTGTCAAAACCAGGGTTGTAAACTTTTACTTAGTTAATATATGTAAATAATTGTTACGAAGCCTTTATTTTATTTTTTCAAGTTAGTAAGTAGCAAACCCAGAAATTTCTGTGAAACTTAAAATAAGCATCAGTAATTATTACGTAGACTACTAGTAGTACTTTGAAATTTATGTGGAATGCTACGAACAAATCTTTTTTGTAGGTAATATCAATGTATTATAATTACATATAAACCAATACAAATTTGTGGCGCTCAACTAAAGCAAATAAAAAATAGGTTTAATTCTGATTACAGCTACCCACACGCTAGAGATTTTATGTTTGCCTTCAGAACTAATCGAGGCATTCTTTCGAGTAACTAAAATTTCTACAAATTAAAGAATTTTAATTTTGTAGAGAACCAGGCAGTTATACGTTTGAAGTTTGTGAAAAAATTACCTAATTTATGTTGTGGTTTCAATACTTTGAGATCTGATGATGAACTGCTAGGCACTTCGAAACCAGTAAATAAAATAAATGATTGTGAATTAGAAATACATATACAAAGGAAAATAATAAAAATTACTATTTCAATGTCGTTAACTGAAACTACAAACGTAGCACCAGTGGCGGGTCGTGAGTCAAGAGATAGGAGGGTCAATTAGAAAAGTTTACTGTATTACCTACCTTTTAAAGGGATTTAAATTCCAAGTCGATCCTCCGGTCTTTTTGAGATGCAAAGTGGTCTATTACTTTTTGATTAAAGTCTTTTATCTTCTTTATTAATGCCCTTTCTATGGTAAGCATAGCTAAAGAAGGTAACCTTTCCTGACCTATGGTATTTCTTAAAAATGTCTTTATTCTTTTTAAGGTGGAAAAACAACGTTCACTTTCGACGGTAGTCATAGGGAGAGTACACAAGATTTTTAACAGTTTGACACTTTCAGAAAAAGTATTGCACAAATTATTGTTAATAAAATGCTGTAACAAAGCAACTGCACCTTCACTATTGGAAAAATATTCTCGGCTATATAATACTTCTAATTCAGTTTTAAGTTTCAAATGATTTATGACTGGATACTCCGTTTTAATTAATTTAAACATATCTCTGGGCCGACTGCATGGATGTCTCATCCAAATAGTTATTCAAAATTTTATTTTTGATGTCTTTAATTTTACCATTAAAAACGCCAATACACTTATTTACTGTTATGACATCGATATTACATTTTTGTAATTGATTGAACAATGAGGCATAACTAAATGAAAAAATTTAACCAGTAAAGAAAATGTTCATTTTGTAAGTAGTTTTTTAAACCAATAGCTTGGTTTAGAGTGTTGTTTTCTGATTCATGATCAATGATTTTTTCTAAACAATATAATAATTCTGTTCGATAGGTATAAACAGTCTCTATGCACTTTGTATTAAAATTCCATCGTGTTGGAGCCGCTGTAGGTAATCTCACCTTAACAACATTATCTAACACGGCTGTTCTTTTTTGGCGATTTTCCAAAGAATGAAGAAAACCTATGTAAATTAGCAAAAAAATTTTTATGCTTTTATCCTGACTTGATGCTTTTTGTAAAATTAAATTTAGTTGATGAGCGTAACAATGAATAAAATTTGCTGAAGGATAACTTTTTTTAAATTTGGCTTGTTCACCTCCAAAAGCACCACTCATTACTCATACTCCATCGTAACTTTGTGCTATCAATTTTTCAGGTCTTTCATTAATTTTCAGACATTCTAACTGTTTTAAAATTACATCTGTCAAATGCTGCGATGTCGTTCCTTGAGGCTGAATAAATTTCCAAAATCTCTCACATACAACACCGTCTAAAACGTATCTAAACACAAAAACTACTTGTACTTTATTGGAACTATCTGTGGTTTCATCCACTTGAACTGCAATGAAGTCAGATTGATTAATTTGAGATTTTATTTCTTCTTGAATATTCGCCAGGAAGGAGATGTTTGCTTTATCGTCATATTAGGTTTTGGACGGCCACCACCATTGAATTTCACTCGGTCTTCATAACCCAACTTATGTCCATCTTTCAGTTTTAATATATTTTGTGCAACACTCATATTTAATAGTAAACACCAAAAACACTGTTTTACTTAATTTCACGACAAGTAGAGATTTACTAATAAAATGTTCACAAATAAAGACATTAAAAACAACGCGACAGAATTTACCGACCAACGCGTACCTAGTCAGCATTAAGACTGCTGTACTATAAACTTCGTGCGTTACCGTTTCCGTAAAATCTGTCAGGGACATTGTCTCCGCCAGTGTTTTCTGTCTCTTTTGCTTTCTTTCTTCACCTTAATTCGTTGTAAATTCGGTCCGTAGCTAGCTTTGAGGAGATGTTGTGGATTGACCAAAGATTTTTAAATTCTGTAAATAAATAATGTAATGAATATGAATGTAGAGGCTCGGAGGGGATACGAAATCCTGCGATCTAGATATTTGCATAGAATGAACTAGAAACTTTAATATATTTTTTTAAGAATATTAAAAATATATATATTATATATTTTTAAACAGAAAATGAATAGTTCTATTTTTTTATTTGTATGTGGGAGGTCATTGACCAAATGACATATGTCATTCGTATAATTGCCGAGTCCGGACTACACATAGTGATTACAATAAGCTGCCACTAGAGGGTGACACGCCTTAAAAGTTTTAAGTTGCTGTATTGTATTTATTCAATTATCTACAGCTCGACTTGTTTTGTTCGTAGGTGCGCTGTCTTGCCTATGTCATACTGACTAAAGGTAATAATCACGAAACCGGCTAGCGACAGTGTTCTGCTTAAGCAATTTTTTTAATTACTTCGATTAATCCTTTAGCGGTAGTTTTGTTGTAATCACTGCTTCTGCATTTGTACAATGATCAGATTCATATTATATATTATAAATGGGTTCGTGCACCCATAAAATGAAATTTGAAATATTAAACTATAAATACTGAATCCTGTTCCGAGTTGGTGGAGTATTTTTTGTTCGGAGTCAATCCAGATTTTAGAAATTCAATGAATCGTCAGTAATTGAAGACGTGACTAACACGCAGATAACTTAAGCCACACTGATGTTACATCCAGAATATGTCCGAAATGAAATAAAGAACATTGATTTTATATCCATAAATCTGACCCTCCCAAAAGATTGCTTTTAATTTACATTCTTCCGATAAAAGCGGATGGCAGAGAAAATATCTTCCATACAGGGTGCTTCACAAGAAGTTTATCAATATTATGTGGGAGTGACGCTATTAGAATTTTAATTAACGTAATTATCTTAAGGATCGCAAACTCACGTACAGCTGTAGAAACTGGCATTTAACGTCTTGGTGAAACTGACACTAAATGGAGCACTAACATTAGGTAACTTTATTTATTTTCATCTCAATAATTTTTACAACAATTTCTCTTATTGTGTAGACATAATAATGCATATTTTATTGTCAAACGGTAAATGCAAATTTTATATTTATAAAATGTTTGCTATAATCTGTCATAGGACCTTATTATTTCAGTAATAAAAGAGATAATGTCCCATTCACCACAAGGTTGAATATTCCCGTTAATTTAGTTATATTCAAACCTAATATCTATGTTTGATATAACAATAGCTTGTCGCTTTTAAAATATCTTTATTGCCATTTATTTGTGCCAAATAATTTTGTAAATTAATGAGTTGTTTTTTATGTTAATTTAACATTGTTTGAGATAATTAGTGTATTATTATGTAAATTTCGAATAACTATAACAGGATGTAATTGGATATGCAAATAGATATTATTGCCCGGAGTGGGTGACTGTAAATTAATGAGTAAATCAATAGGTAAAAATTTAATATCACTAAAAATTAAAATTTTCTAATACCACATTTAGATTTAAACAATCTGACATATTATTGTTTAGTATTTATGCATTTCTGGAAAAAAATAATAAAGTTATTATTGGGTATTATATAAGCATTTTCATATTTTATAGTGTCATTCGTATCTGAATGTGCTAACATAATAAATCGAAAACAATATGCAATTCTTGCTCCTTGATTGAGTAGTTGTTTTAATAGTTTTTATGATAAAATGTATTGGAAGTATTGTTTTTGATTTATTATACCAGGTGCCTACGATATTACTAGCCAGCCTATAACTACCTTGTAAAAAAATATATCGATTTCAAATTTTGTGATGTTGTATGGTTGAATACGGTGCACAGTTTGATTGCTTGAAGATCTGATTTTCATTTCCGGTTTAACCGGAAACAGTATAAAATTTGTTATTTTTAATAGAACGCCCTGTATATTGTTCGAAATTTAGAACTGTAGGTCCAAAACATGTAGCATACCCTATGTCTATATTTTCGAGAAAATGGCGGTTGAAAATGTTATATCAGTCATAAATTATTTCATTTTCACATAAAACAAATGAATGTAGGAACAAATCTGTTACGGTTATTTAAGTTTTTTGGTGAGTAAAATTTGATAAAGTCATAAAAATTTCATTTTCGGCTGAACCGGAAGTACTACGAAAAGTGATTTTCAGGCTCAAATTACTTCGATATTTTTAATGGAACATCCTGTATTGAACCTTAAATTTACATTCTACTGACCTTTCTGGATATTTTTTGTTGCCGGTGTCCCTTGTCTAAACCTAATAGTTTATGAGATATCGGCGACTGAATGTTCACCTGCACTAATATGTCACAAATCTGCTCAAAGCAGAAAAATAAAATAAATATCAAAAGTGAGACACTAAAAGTAATACGTAGGTATAATTTAATTTAACCATAATTTAAATGTTCAAAATGTACACCGTTGCCTTCTCGGCAAGAATTAACCCTTTCCTTAAATTCCCGAAGAACGTTTTCCATCTGAATTAGACTAATAGAGATTATCACTTGCGTAATTCTATTTTTAAGGTCTCCTATGTTGTGTGGTTGTGTCTTATACACCTTTTCCTTGATATGGGCCTAGTAAAAAAATCCAAAGGTGTAAGGTCTGGGGATCTCGCCGGCCACCGTATAAGACTATTGGTACCTATCCAGCGATTATTAAAAGTTTCACTTAAATAGTCGGTGACTACTCGGGCGTTATGGAGCGGTGCACCATCTTGCTGATAGAAGACATGTTCATGCTGCACAGGTAAAACTTCAATAACATTTTGAATTTTGTTCTGTAGAAAATGTAGGTACCGGGCCCCGTTTAAAGGTCCATCAAAAAATATTGGTCCTACAATGTGTGTTCCTATAACACCCAGCCAAACGTTGATGCCGAATCTTTCTTGGAAAGCCCCTCCTCTAAATAGATGGTTATTTTCAGTTGCCCAATATCTCGTATTGTTCCTGTTAAACATTCCCATGTTGGTAAATCGAGATTCGTCCGAGAATAAAATGCATGATTTTACATTTTGCTGATGACGCTCAGTTTCTAGATAGCAATTGCAAAAATTCAATCTTCGTTGATAATCTCCCTCTTAAAGATGCTGATGGATTTGATACTTAAAAGATTTGTACTTATGTTTATGCAGAAT
The DNA here is from genome assembly GCA_029963845.1 of Rhamnusium bicolor. NCBI lineage: Eukaryota > Metazoa > Arthropoda > Insecta > Coleoptera > Cerambycidae > Rhamnusium > Rhamnusium bicolor. Next base: position 17,387 of record JANEYF010002588.1, on the reverse strand, counting down.
CTTTCTAACACTTTCGGGAGATATCCCGATTCCACTGGCAATTTACCTTGTAGAACTTGTTGGATCAATCTCAACACAGACCAGTGTGTTTATCTCTGCCTCCTCATTTACAATAAATGTGTTCTCATGTTCATTATCATTTTCCCTTTTTAAATGTTCTTCCAACCATGGAAAATATGGGTTGGTCGCGTTCTGGATAACGTCGACCATATAATGCTTTGGCTTCCCTTCGGTTTTTTTCCATATACTAATAACATATCAATTTGATGCTCGCGCCTAAACACAGCCATTTTTAACAACCAGATAACACTTAAACACTTAATAAAAGGTAAATCAAGAATAAAACACAAAAATTAAATGACAACTGTCGAGAGAAACTTTTAAATAATGCAGCAGTACTGTCAAAATCTAAATGAAAATCGGTAAATAGTTCTTTTGTTTTACAGAGCCCTCTTGAATCAAAGTTCTGTTTAAACATCATTTTTTATTTTGTAGCCTTTGTGACAGTGCAGGTGAACATTCAGTCGCCGATATCTCATAAACTATTAGGTTTAAACAGGGGACACCAGAAACAAAAAATATCCAGGAAGGTTAGTAGAATGTAAATTTAAGGTTCAATGCAGAGTGTTCCATTAAAAATAACGAAGTAATTTAAGCCTGAAAATCACTTTTCGTAATACTTCCGGTTCAGCCGGAAATGAAATTTTTTATGACTATCAAATTTTACTCACCAAAAAACCTAAATAACCGTAACAGATTTGTTCCTACATTCATTTGTTTTATGTGAAAATGAAATAATTTATCACTGATATAACATTTTCAACCGCCATTTGCTCGAAAACTGTCAAAGATAGATATATGGTATGCTACATATTTTGGACATACAATTTCCTGGGCAATCTAAACTTCGAATAATATAAAGGGTGTTCTATTAAAAATAACAGATTTTATACTGTTTCCGGTTAAACCGGAAATGAAAATCAGATCTTCATGCAGTCAAACTGTGCACCGTATTCAACCATAGAACATCCCAAAATTTGAAATCGATCTCTTTTTTTACAAGGAAGTTATAGGCTGGCCAGTAATATCGTAGGCACCCGGTATATCTAAAACTTGTATACTAGCACATTCAGATAAGAATGACAATTTAAAATATGAAAAACTATAGGTATTTATTATTATCATTATGTTAGGTTTGAATGAATGCTTATGTAATACCCAATAATTATTTTACTTTTTTCTAGAAAAAGAAAACATAATTTTCTGAATAATGGGACTTTATACAAAATGCTTAGTGGACAAATATAACTATAATAAAAAGATCTGATCGTATGCAAGGTTTCAAATAAGAAACAAAATAGATGCAGATACTGATGTTTCGTGGTAGCTGCACCTCTTTATTCAAAATTGGCTAAAGGGCTTTAGAATCCTAGACTTTACATGGAAAAAATAGAGTAGTGGCGAGAGGTATGTGAAACTTCTCATATGGTCCAAATGCTACTATCCGACCGACATCATAGATGTCTCTGTAGCGGATAGCGACTTGCGAAGCAAGTACCGAGAGCACTGACCTCTAGCCCTGGTGGACTAAACTACTGTTATTAAATATGAATTGGACGAAACAACTACTCAGCGAGCAAATACTACGACCTGCATTGGATTATACCTTCAAATCATGATAGATCGGTAGCCAATATCATTTGTCAATTCCTAACCAGGCATAGACCGGTTTCGAACTTATTAGTTCCCCTCAGTATGCTCTAATCACAACACAATTTACCTTAGTCAGTATATGACTAGCAGGTTGGCCACTATCATTTGTCTGTTCCATAACCTATGGCATACTGAGGAGAACTAATAAGTTCGAAACCGGTCTATGCCTGGTTAGGAATTGACAAATGATATTGGCTACCGATCTATCATGATTTGAAGGTATAATCCAATGCAGGTCGGGGTATTTGCCCACTGAGTAGTTGTTTCATTCAAATCATATTTAATAATGGAAAAAAATATCGCTCCGTGGTCTAGAGGTAACGTACTTGCCTCGAAACCTCGGGGTCCCGGTCGAGGAACTGGGATTTTTCTGTGAGAGATTAATCGTAGTATACTCGGATATTGGGTGTGTGTCCATTGTCTCTAAATGTGTAGCCCTCTCCCTCACAAAGTCATTTCAGACCTTCAAGGATAAAGGGGGTTGTAATTTCATGTGGTGTTATTATTATTAATGGAAAAAAATAATTAAAAAAATTAAATTACCCAGGGTAACTTTTAGGGGTTATTAGGTTATTAACTGAATTTACTAGACTTTTTTGATCATTGTGTAATAAAGTATTTATAAAAAAAAATTCTAACAAAAATAATAATCTCAATAAAATACGTTACCTATTACCAAATACAGTATAATTATTATTAAGATCAATACTAAAAATCTATATCACTGACGTCCTCATCTTCCTCGTCGGATGAAAAAATTTCGCTGCCTCGAGTCTCAGGCTGTGGAATTCTAGGAGATTCTGATTCCGTTAATTCAAGCGAGGGTGCCTTTAATAAAGAAATAACTTCAGGAGACATATTCGAATATTTTCGTGGTGGACACTGCTGCAAAGATGAAATTACTGGATCGGAAGTTAAAGGAGTCTGTTCAGCAAATCTTGGTTTCATGTTGTCAGGGAAATATTTCAAGTGTGTTTCTCTCGAAAACTTTTGAGATCCTTATTTCTTGATTTTTGGGACTCTTCTGATAATTGACAGATAGTTAGAATAGCTTCTTTGATTATTATGGCTCCATGAAGTAATATTTTATGTACGCTAGCGGGCATATAACGGATATTTAGCAACATACAATTCTGCGGTTTCCAAAGCATATTCCTCAAACGCTCTTACAACGATTGCACAATCACAAGATGACATCAAAGAAAAACTTTAAAATTTTATAAGGAGTTGTCACCTGTAGATCTTCTGGAGGAAGTAATTTCCTTGAAACTGGGTATCTTCTGCATTGGTATTCGTAATGGAATTTTTTCCATTTGACTTCAGATGCTTTACTTGTCTACGACACATTAGGAAGTAGGTCAACTAAAGGTACCTCATCATCACTACTATAACAAACTAGGTCTTATTTTCTATCAATATCATCCTTCAAAATGGAATCCTCGCTGTCAGAAGGAAGATCTCTAATGTGCGTCGAGTTTTTTCCATAAAAGACTTTGGGTATCAGTGTACTAAAGTTCTCTATGTCAATATCCATAATGAACACCTAAAAATAGTAAACATTTAAAATCTACCTGCTATGCATACTGTTCCCCAGTCGGGAACATAAGTATTTGCCAAAAAAAAAAAAAAATAATTGCATGCCTTCACAAATGCATATTACCAGGCCAACACGACAAACAGATACTGAGAAGTTAAGCTAATATTTTTATAAAACACAACTTTGCAACTGAAAATTTAATTGGCTCCTCCCCAAATCTATCTGTCCATTAAACGGACTATAGATAATATTGAACGTTACAAGTCGATCGTCATTAGAGAAGTAATTGATAGTGTTGTGTTTAGCATATTATAAATGGCAAGCTAGGGATAACACTAACGTAGTTTTCCACAAAACACCAAAACAATATATACTACACTCGACGCGCGTTTCGCCAACCAAGTTGGCATCATCTAGAGCTGATTAAAACTAAACTTATGCTAATAACCTACCCTATTTATATGTAAACTATTGTCACGGTTCGGTGAACAGTGTTGAGCAACACTTGACTTATCTGTTCTACCATATTTGAGATGGGCCATATGCTCTTTGAATCAAGTTTGAATTGATCGTCTAGTTCCAACAGATTTTTGTTTACAGTCCTTACAGCTAATTTCGTAAATCTCCGACTTTTCGTTTGTTTTAATTTTGTCTTTTGGATTGCCTAAAAGTTGTTCTAGTTTGTTTCCCGATGAGTGAACCACTATCATACTTACATCTTTAAGAATCCTACCAATGTCACGGGTGAATCGAGAATCGAATGGAATCGATACAAATTTCGGATTTTCTCTTTCATTTTGAAAGGTCGCGGAATATCGTTTCCTAATTATTTTATCAATTACAGAATATACATTACTCGTAGCTATATCCTTAATCAATGCATTTTCTTTTTCAAATCTCTCCTTATTGTGGAAGAGGCTTAATAGATGATGGACTAGAAAATTAAAACTCGCCATTTTGTGTTGAGCATAATGGTGACAGTTCTTAGGCATATATCTTATAGTACTGATATCTTTTCTATACATATATGTCAAATTCTAACTTATTTTCACTATTTCTAATTATTATTAATACATCTAAAATTGGTAGTTGTCTAGCGTTTTCAATTTCATATGTGAAAAAGAAAAGGCATTGATTAAGGATATAGCTGCGAGTAATGGATATTCTGTAAGTTTAATTGAAAAAATAATTAGAAAACGAAAGTTTAAAGAGTCGCTTCGAAATTTCTCGACCTTTCAAAATGAAAGAGAAAATCCAAAATTTGTATTGATTCCATTGGATCCTCGATCACCCGTGGTACTGGTAAGACTTTTTTAAAATGTAGGTATTCATCGGGAAACAAACTACGACAACTTTTAGGCAATCCAAAAGACAAAATGAAACAAACGAAAAGTCGGGAATTTACGAAATTAGCTGTAAGGAACTGTAAACAAAAATATGTTGGACAGATTAAACGATCAATTCAAACTAGATTCAAAGAGCATATGGCCCATCTCAAATATGGTACAACAGATAAGTGTAGCACAACATGAGTTTGAGAACAACCATAAAATAGATATTAGCAATTTAAGATTAATTAAAAATGTAACAAATACTAGACAGCTGGATGCATTTGAAAGCTTGGAAATCATAAAATGTAAAACTAGTATAATAGTAACAGAGGGCCTATCCCAAATAGCCCACTTTATTGGTTAGTGGGTCACGGTTCACCGAACCGTGACAACAGTTTAGGTATAAATAGGGTAGATTGTTAGCATAAGTTTAGTTTTAATTACCTCCAGATGATGCCAACTTAGTTGGCGAAACGCGCGTCGAGTGCAGTATATAGTGTTTTAATGTTTCGTGGAAAACTACGTCAGTGTTATCTTCACATCAAAAGTCCAACCCACTCCTGGAAGCTTGGGATCTTCAGCGAGGAACTCATCGGATATATACAATTAAGTAATGCCACTAAATGTTGTTCGAAGAAAATATTGGTATGTCGCGTATTGCGATGTAAGCAGTAGACATATTTCGTTCTCCTATGAACTTACCGATACTACAGGCTGGAGAAAAAGATGACATCGCAATGGACCGTTTTACCAATATTCGTTGAAATTCTTGTGGATTAAAAACACAGGTGATACAAGGCGCCATCTCTTGATGAAACGACATAGTTCAGAATGTGATACTGATATATTTCCCAACATTGCCAGTGCCAGTGGCGGCATTCGAACCTGCAGCTACGATAGAAATATTTCTAGTCACACTTGCCATCCGCGCGCTCTAGCCGACTATTCCACCGGGTTTAAGTTATTTTGTAAATGTTTGCAATTTTTCAATGAGTTAATTTTACAAAATACTTCTAGATCATCAAAAACAAGTATTTTATATCAATCTTAGCGGCAATATCACCTGTAGATGATAAAAAAACAGTGGCCCAAGAATGGAACCCTGAGATACACTAGACATTTGCAAAAATTTGTCTGATTTATGACCTCCAACTTGAACATATTGCCAGCGGTCAGTTAAGTAGGATGTTACTAATTTTAGATAATCCATAGATATACTAAAATATTAAAGTTTGCACAATAAAATTGTATGACCTAATTTATGAAAAATTTGAGAGAAATCTATTTATATCATCTACCTGACCTCTCTAATCTAAGACTTTACTGATAAATTGTGTTTTGATTGGACATTGTTGATCTTCCAGAGACAAAATTATGTTGTTCAGGTAATAAACACTAGCCCTTACTTTACTTTTAAAACAATTGTTGTGTAAAAATATATAGTCGTTGTACTTAACCACAATGGTATAATTTACTATTGCGGTTAAGTACATCATCAATAGAATTTACCTCATTGGAATATTTGCAGTTTGATTAAAAAAAACAGCAGTTTTATTTACTTTAGTAAAATTAATCCCTTCCAACATGGACCATTATCGAGTAAGGCTACAAACGCATGTGGTTGTGTCCTCTGATGAATCCTGTTTTTATATGTGATGGATACGGAAGGGTAAAACATTCCCTTTCATTTTACTGCAAAACAATCCACTAGAGAACATAGAGTAGAATAATATAGGTGATTCCTCCGAACACTCAAATATAATACATTATTTCCATAAACTACTCGAATATAAAATATGTACGTATAATAAAAGAGGTAGAATTGAATTCCTATGAAATCCTGTTAAAACATATCAGTCATAGTCCTTTCATTCAAGCTCACTTTGCATTAAACTGTATACTATTTATTTTTATAGTTTGCCTTGCTCCTTTTTCATTTTGATATTGATATAATTTAGTTTATCTTTGGTTTCTTCAAATAGTTCCATTTATTCTTGTCATGTCATTTTACGACTAGGCTTAAGCTTTTTCTGTTTATATTTATCCACAGGATCAATATTTGATTGCATTCTTTTTATTTTATTGTCATATCAAATATATACTCAACTTGGTATGTGATTTTTATTTAACAGCCAATTTATTTATTTATAGCAAGCGCAAAATATTTACAAAATATTACCATTATTTAAGGAAACATTAACTGTGAGTATGGAAGCAAAAATTATATCTTAAAATCATTTTATCGTTTAACAATAACATTTTTGACACAAATTAGGAATTTTGTCATAAACGAACTCACTCATATACATTAATTGCCTGACATTGTCAACTTGCAATAATGGAGTCCTAACAGTATAGTAAAGATTGAGTGTCAATCACGCGACTGAAGCGTCTATAGGTGCACGGCAATAGCCGCGCAATTGGAAGAACGAAATAGCCGCGAAGCTTTAGCGCTTGTATTGAGAGTCAATCATGCGGCTGCGGCAAGTTGATGAGATTTAAAAATAGTATACTAGGTATAGTATATTTACAATTACAATTACAATTAACTGCAATATAAAGGTCTTATATACTAATGCATAACAATGGAATATACAGGGTGGGGCAATAGTGCGTCGGACCTAGATATCTCGAGTTCTACGATAGCTAGAAATTTGTTTAAAAATTGCAAGTAAACTAGATAAAAAAGTCTATAACTGGAAATTATTTTCTAACATACAGGGCGAGCCAAGCGTCGTTTCGCCGTAAATCGGTTGCACTCGACGGCGTTTTCGCGTTTTTTCCAAACAGATGGGAAATATAGTAAATATGCAAATTAAGGAACGCGCTTTCGTGGGGGGCCGTCGTTCGGCGGGGGTTTTTGGAAAAAAATTGGAGGGGGTGGGTAGGTAGTATTCGAGGAGGTTTACGTGAAAAAATGGAGGGGGGAGTGAGGGGTCAGGGAGGAGGGAGCTAATTTCGGAACGCGCTTTTTCGGCAAAATCGTGGGGGGGCGTGTCGTTTTCCGTCGCGAATGACGCAAAAAAGCCTTATGACCGAATTCGATCCGGCGCGTCGTAACGACGTGGCGGCCTTCGACGTGCCGAAAATATTCGATCGACCGAAAAAAATACTTCATCGGTAGATTAAGGACCGCGCTTCCGTGGGCGAGGATTATTCGAGGGGGAGGTTTCCATGAAAAAAATAGTGGGGGTGGGGGGTCGGTAAAGGGGGGCTGATTTCGGTACGTGCCTTTTCGTCAAAATCGCGGGGGGGTTGACGTTCTACGTCGCGAACGGCGCAGAAAAGTCTAATGACCGAATTCGAACCGACGCATCGTAACGGCGCGGCGGCCAATAATACACAAATTTTTGTTGCGACAGAGGATGTCTTGCACAGCGCCAAGGGTGCGCGTAGCGCACGCTTAACTAATGCACATATCAGACTGTTCACCCGCTCATACTGTTCACCCGTTCTCACTTGTTATTGGCTATCTCCTAACCACTTTGATGTAATGAATTTTTTTGTTGAAATAATGCCATCTGCAGACGGATATTAAAAAAATCACCACAGTCACAATTATCGGTTTTAAGAAAAACTTATGTGAATACCAGTTACGAGACATCTAATTAATATTTTTAAATCATTTTCATTTCCTAAAAATGTGCAGGGTGGCCAAAAATTAGTATTCAATTAAAAACCTTTTAAATTGAATTTTCTCATTTTTTTCAAATAGAATACCTATATATTTTTCAACGATGTGATGTAAAAATGAAAAACGAATATTTTTTGTAAGTACTTCCCTATGGCTAATTGCAACCATTTTCGTTTTATTGTGCAATAATTGCAACATTAAAAAAAAACTTAAAAAAAGATGTTTCTTCAAATAACTCAGTAGAAAAAATTATAATAAATGTTCCACATGTTGGCCATTTTGGTTGACACACATCTCTATGCGCTTTTGAAATTAGGTTCACACTGTTCCTAAAACTGCCGGTGTGATAGATCTAAAGGCAGTTATTATTCTTTCCTTCATATTTTGTACTGTTGTTGGTGTGTCACTATAAACAATTTCCTTCACGTATCCCCATAAAAAGAAATCCATTTTTGTAAGATCTGGGGATCTAGCAGGATATTTAGTGGGTTTATTTCTTCCAATCCATTGATGAGGGTAGGTATTATTTAAGTGGTCTCTAACTGCATTTAAATAATGTGGTGGAGCACCATCTTGCTGAAACCACATCCTATTTCGAATTCTTCCAGGGAGATTTACCAATAATTGTGGCAGATAGTTTTCCAAAAAATGAAGATAAATAGCTCCCGTCAATGTACCATCAAAGAAATGTGGCCCTATTACATGTTCTCCAATAATTCCTCCCCAAACGTTTATAGACCATCTGTGTTAGTTATCAACTTGCATAAAAAAATGAGGATTTTCCGAAGCATAATAATGGAAATTGTGCCTATTAACAAATCCATTTTTATGAAAAGTTGCCTCATCAGTGAATAAAACATTATTGAAGAAGTTGACATCAACTTGCATTTTACCTCTGGTCCAATTACAAAATTGTAGGCGCTTTTGAAAATCGTCATCAGATAATTCCTGGTGCATTTGAATATGATATGCATGCAACTTATTTGTTTTTAAGATTCGACCCACAGACCGTCTACTTATTCCTACTAATGAGGTCACTTCTCTTTGACTAACATGGGGATTCTCAATCGTTGCCAGCACCACAGAAAACTTATTTTCTTCGTTCACAACACGTTTTATTCTTTCACTTTTTTTATATTCGACATTTCCAGTTTCCAGAAATCTATCGAGAAGGTTTTGGAAGCTGCTAACATCAGGAAGCCTTCTTTGAGGATAACGTTGGTGATAAATTCTATTGGCAAGTAAACAATTTCTGTCTGACTCGCCCAAAACAAAAGTCATGTCTACAAGTTTCGCTTCATTAAAATTCATATTGTAAAATTCCAAATATTTTAAATTCAATACAAATTGTAACTAACGACCGATAAGTGTAATAAATGCTCCTTTGTACACGAAAAATTATACCAAACTGAGGTTTTATTGCTTGTCGAATAACGAAAACAGCAAAAAAATGTACAAAAAAACATTACAGTAAAGGACTGGTTAAATAGTATTTACTCATTTCAATGGAAATGATCCCACTAAATGGCCTCATTTCAAAATTGCATAAAGACGTGTGTCAATCAAAATGGGCAACACGTCGAACACCTCTTATAAATTTTTCTAATGAATTATTTGAGGGAACCTCGTTTTTTAAGTTTATTCTTGAATTTGACACTTATTTATTTATAAAACGAAAATGGTTGCAATTGGCCATAGGGAAGTACTTACAAAAAAATGTTCACTTTTCATTTCTACATCACATCGTCGAAAAATATACAGGGTGTTTCATTTGAAAAAAATTTAAAAAAAATTAATTTAAAAAGTTCTTAATTGAAAAATAAACACTTATTTATTTATAAAACGAAAATGGTTGCAATTAGCCATAGGGAAGTACTTACAAAAAAAGTTCATTTTTCATTTCTACACACATCGTCGAAAAATATACAGCGTGTTTCATTTGAAAAAATTTAAAAAATTTAATTTAAATAGTTAAAAATAAACACTTATTTATTTATAAAACGAAAATGGTTGCAATTAGCCAGATGGAAGCTTACAAAAAATGTTCGTTTTTCATTTTTACATCACATCGTTGAAAATATACAGGGTGTTCCATTTGAAAAAATTGAGAAAATTCAATTTAAAAAGTTCTTAATTGAATACTAATTTTTGGCCACCCTGTACATTTTTAGGAAATGAAAATGATTCAAAAACATTAATTAGATGTCTCGTAACTGGTATTCACATAGATTTTTCTTAAAACCCATAATTGTAACTGTGGTGATTTTTTTTAATATCCATCTGCAGATGGCATTATTTCAACAAAAAAATTCATTACATCAAAGTGGTTGGGAGATAGCCAACAATAATATAAGAATGAATAGAGCCTAGAAAGAGGCTTCAAAAAATGTACTGATATTTAAAAAAAAGGCACTTGGTCCTGTAATTTCGTCTTGGCTCGCCCTGTATGTTCAAAAATAATATCCAGTTATAGACTTTTTTATCTGTTTACTTGCAATTTTTTAAAAAATTTCTAGCTATCGTAGAACTCGAGATATCGAGGTCCGACGCACTATGGCCCCACCTCGTATAAAGAGAATTTGCCTTAAATCAAGTAAATCCTTTTACTTATTTTTATTGTACGTACGCACACTAGGTCCATGTAATTAAACTGGAAGACGCAGAATTATCAACTCTAAGGCGACCAATGGTCGTTAACAGAGTTGTTCTTAACTTGAAGTCCAGTAAAGTTATTGCAATTTATTAAATTTAGTGTTATTAATATTATTTTAAATACATGTTTACCTTTTATATTTTATATAAAGTATTAACACCTTGTATAAATTTTCCATAAGAATAGCTGTGTGGAAGGTTTTTTGGTAGGTGATTGAAAGTCTCAATACTTTTAGATATTGGATTATTTAAGCCGATTTGTGTTGTAACATTAGTTAATCTTATATTATAGTCTAGTCTATAAGCTTAAAATGGTGTTAATTCTACATACTATTATTAAAATTATGTGGTTTAGCTCATTCGATCCGGAATGATGTCTAGATCATTGTGCCAAATAATTAAATTAGCCCATGAAAAATTCCAAAAGTTATAAACAATTAAACACTTTCAAAAAATAGTGTTTGGTTTGTAGCTTATTGTTCGTAAATTATAAATATTTTCGAAATTTGAAAAAAGATCCTTAAAGAGGAGGAAATTTAGTAAAAAAAAGTTCCAACTCCCGGAACTGTACCTCCATTATTTATAATTTTAATTTAACGCTGAAAATAGCCCTCCGCGCGCCATTGTTAGGTTGCGCGCACGGCCTCAAAAGTGAGTACGTCACTTAAAAAAATTTTTTTAAGTACTTAAAGTTAATTGAAAAATCTAAAAAAATTATAGTATAATCTAAACACTTTAAATAATTGATTCCCGTTGGAATTTTTTCATAAAAACAAATTTTTCAATATGCTAGACGATTGTTAATTAACAAAATTTTTTTCAAACTTCCTTGATCGTTCTAAACTAAAAAAAATGTTTAAATAATTGCCGTAAAATTATTTCGCTTCGTGGAGCTCTTCTTATATACATACAAAACAAGATTGCGTCATCAAAGTTTTAAAAATGTTAATACTTTGTTTATAATAATTTTTTTAAGTTACCAAAAAAAGAAAAACACAATAATGTTGTAAAGAAAATTTTTTTCTTTATTTATTATTATATTTTCGTTTTTATGTCAATAAAAGACATTTATTAATTGAAAAAAATATTTTTTTCTCCATTTGTTTATAAAAATTTTATAAACAAATGGACTATTTTTATATTTTTAAAAATTTTTTTTTCTAATTTTATAGAGAATTGTCAATTATGATTTTTTGAAAGAAAAAATTTTTCTTAATAATTATTTTTAATTGTTTATAATCGTTTTTTCTATATATTTGTTGTTTAAATTATTAGTTAAGAAATTTTTTTTTTCTAAAAATCATGACTTCTCTACAAAATAACAAAAAAATTTTTTTCAAACAATGCATTTTTATTAATTTAAATTTGTTATAAACAAATGTTACTTTTTTATTTCTGAAATAATAATAATTACAAAAACGACCTCGTGCATTAAAATACCGAAAAATTTTTTTTTTATTTTGAATACGTGTAAAAAATGCAGCAGCTATATTTTTACTTTAAAGTAATATAACTTTTAAATATAACGACAATTAACATTCGGTATTTTTTGTAACATTATTTTAGTAAGTCTCATTTTTTTCCTTTTTATCTTTTTATTGTTTATAAAATTGAATTTTTTGGTTTTTCGAACTTTGGGCTTCTGCTTTACGTCGGTTATTGAACTTCAAGGATTTTTAAATAGAGTTGCTTATTTATTTTTTACTTGATTTTTTCATCAGTTATTACTATTTTTTCGCTACATTTTTTTATTACATCCTTGAAACGTTTATGCATTGAGTTTTTTTTAATGTTCTACATAATCTTGCACTGTTATTTTTTTTACAAATCATTTAAATGTAGCGAGACTTTTAGTATTCGCAACTGTAACATAATTTAAAGCTTAACAAAATTGCCTTGAAGTTCAATAACCGAATTCGCATTATTTACAGAGCTAGAAGCCGCAGAAGTTCGAAAAACCCCAAAAAATCTTCAATTTTTATAAACAAATGCGTAAAACAACAAATTAATAATAGGTAAAAAATATATGACTGACATTATCTGAAAGATAATTTCATTGTCTACAAAAATGACCTGAATGTTAATTGTCGTATCTTTAATAGTTTAAAAGTTATATTAGCTTTAAAGTCAACAAATGGATCAGCTGCTGCAATTTTTGTAGCACGTATATTTTCAAAATTACATAAAAAATAGAATGAAATTTTTTTCGGTATTTTAATGCACGAGGTCGTTTTTTGTAATTATTATTACTTTCAGAAAAAAAAAAAAACAAAGTTGAGAATTTGTTTATAACAAATTGTAAAGTTAATAAACAATGCAATTGTTAATGAAAAAAAAATTTTTTTTTTGTTATTTTGTAGAGAAAAGTCAATTATGATTTTTAGAAAAAAAAATTTCTTAACTAATAATTTAAACAACAAATATATAGAAAAAAACGATTATAAACAATTAAAAATAATTATTAAGAAAAATTTTTTTTTCAAAAAATCATAATTGACAATTCTCTATAAAATTAGAAAAAAAAATTTTTTAAAAATATAAAAATAGTCCATTTGTTTATAAAATTTTTATAAACAAATGGAGAAAAAAAATTTTTTTTCAATTAATAAATGTCTTTTATTGACATAAAAACGAAAATATAATAATAAATAAAGAAAAAATTTTCTTTACAACATTATTGTGTTTTTTCTTTTTTTGTTAACTTAAAAAAAATTATTATAAACAAAGTATTAACATTTTTAAAACTTTGATGACGCAATCTTGTTTTGTATGTATATAAGAAGAGCTCCACGAAGCGAAATAATTTTACGGCAATTATTTAAACATTTTTTTTAGTTTAGAACGATGAAGGAAGTTTGAAAAAATTTTGTTAATTAACAATCGTCTAGCATATTGAAAAATTTGTTTTTATGAAAATTCCAACGGGAATCAATTCTTTAAAGTGTTTAGATTATACTATAATTTTTTTTAGATTTTTCAATTAACTTTAAGTACTTAAAAAAAAATTTTTTAAGTGACGTACTCACTTTCGAGGCCGTGCGCGCAACCTAACAATGGCGCGCGGAGGGCTATTTTCAGCGTTAAATTAAAATTATAAATAATGGAGGTACAGTTCCGGGAGTTGGAACTTTTTTTACTAAATTTCCTCCTCTTTAAGGATCTTTTTTTCAAATTTCGAAAATATTTATAATTTACGAACAATAAGCTACAAACCAAACACTATTTTTTGAAGGTGTTTAATTGTTTATAACTTTTGGAATTTTTTATGGGCTAATTTAATTATTTGGCACAATGATCTAGACATCATTCCGGATCGAATGAGCTAAACCACATAATTTTAATAATAGTATGTAGAATTAACACCATTTTAAGCTTATAGACTAGACTAATTATGAGCTGTTCTGATATTGTAATGATAGGTTTGATTCCTTTCAGTTATCTGATAATTAGTTTTTTGTTAGTTGCTTTTAATTTTATAAATAAATTTGCACTGTTCTATTTTTAACATAGTTGCTAAGTTAGAAGCCTTTAAAATGGAGTATACATCATTGGTGGGTGTTCCATAGGGTTGATTAAATACTACTTTTAATATTTTATTCAAACAGAGTTTTATTACACGTTCCCCATAGCATTATTAAGTATCCTAACGTTCACCTGAAATATGCGTTATATATATATTGAATTTTTTTGTTTAATCAGTTGATCACGGCACCTGTACAGTGCTCCCACCATCGGAATTAATTTTTCTCTTATTTTGTCATAGTGCATGTTCCAATTTAATTTATTGTCAATATATAACCCTCAATAATTATGCTTTGTCACCTCTGTGATTTTGCATTTATTGATATGTATATTTAGTGGTTATATTTCTTTATTTTTTGACTAAATAACATCAATGTTGTTTTATTTATATTAAGCTTTAACTTATTTTTAAGTAACCACAATCTGTAACGACTTAAGTCTGAATTTACTATGGATTCTAACTCTGATAGTTTGTCATGTGTGTAAAGTAATACAGTATCATCTGCGAATGAGTAATATCTTGTTTGGAGATTTGCACTTTTTAGACTTAACGCATGCAGGGAATGCAGCAAGGGCCCAAGAACAGAGCCTTGTAGTACTCCTCTGTTATTTTGTAAAGGTTAATTTTTTACTACGCCGATTTCTACAAACTGCAGACGAACTTTTAAGTAAGAAGATATTAGCTGATGCGTGCGATCCCTGATTCCAATTTGTTCTGATTTGTTTAATAGGATGGTGTGATTGACCACATCGAAAGCCTTTTTTTAAGTCGACATACACTGCTAATACCATTTTTTTCTTATCCAAATGGGTTGTTATATAATTTACAAGATCTGTTGTGGCACTTTGAGTATTACTGTTGTACGAAAATCCATACCGGTATTCATCTATGATGTTATTGTTGGTCAGAATGAACATTTTTTCTTTGATTCCTTTTTCTATAATTTTTTAAATTGATCTGAAATTAGTGAGATGGGTCCGTAGTTTTCTGGTAGCTCTCGTGGTCTTAATTTATAGATAGGTATAACTTCCGAAATTTTTAACTCTTCATAAAACTCACCACTGTGTAATATGTTATTTGATATTTGCAATAATAGGAACAACATCTAGTATCTCCGAGAGATCTCTAGCTGTTATATGATTTTGACCGGGCGCTGTGTTCATTTTGAGGTCTATTATAATATTTTTTATTTTCTCAATTGTGACATTTTCAACATATATTTATTTATTTATTTATTTATTTAGATACACCATCCAACAGTATTTGTATACTAATTATAGGATGGGAATACAGCATAATTAACAGAAAAATAAATAAAAGTAATAATAATAATTACAAAAAAAAATAAATAAAAATAAGAATATTAATTACAAAAGAAAATAAATTGGCAATTGAAAATTGACAATTATTACAATGCATTTGCAGCAGCAAAAAAAGAAATACATTAAACAGCACTTATATTACTTCTTACAAATAACTTTTTGATCGAGTTAATGCTACAGATAAAAATATCCAAATTATCTTGAACGGAATGATAATTGTTGCATAAACAAAATAAAGGTGAAAATTTAAGTAAATTGGTCTTTGGTGTTGGTAAATAGAAAGTGGCAGTGTGCCTAGTTGCGATTAAGGTAAGATTAAAATTAAGTTGACTTAAAGTAGAAGGGCAGTCAATCTTATTATGAATAATATTACGTAAGAATATAAGAGAGTGTAGTTGTCTTCTATCTTTTGGATTCAACATATTATGCCTAGTTAATAGTTGTTCATGTGGCGCTCCAATAACTGGATAAATGCCATCAAACTTAAAGGATACGTACTTAAAAAATTTGCGTTGTATACTTTCTAAATTATTACTATATGTTTGAAACCCAGGATTCCAAATTATACTAGCATATTCTATCTTAGACAGAACAAAAGAATTAAATAGTAAAAATAAAAGGTCAGTGTCATTAAACCCTCGTGAATGCCTTATAACGAAACCAAGGCTTTTATAACTAGAAAGTACAACAGCATTAATATGAAGATTAAAGCTCAGCTTTGAATCAAAAATAACTCCTAAGTCTTTAAATTCAGTTACTCTATTTAGAGACATATTATTGAGTGTATAATTGTAAATATATGGTTCGGTTTTTTTTGTGAAAGACATATATTCTATTGATACAAGACTGTTCTGTAAAGCTTATTTTGTCAGATTCATCGTTTTTTTCTGGATTGATATCCTGAATAATGTTATCACCCACTGTAGTAAAATATTTGTTGAGATTACAGGTTCAGGAGTGATAATAACCGAGTTATCTATGTTTAATTTGGAAATTGCTTTATCATTATTGTTGTTTTTGTTAATAAGATTATTTACCACCCGCCACTGTTTTCTTATATCAGTTCCTACATTTTGCCATTCAGTTTGAAAATAATTGTTGTTAGTTTTTTACGCATTTTGTTTACGTCTTTTCCTTAAGTTTGTTATATTTATTAAGTAAAATCAGGTTATTTGGATTTTTTGTTTCATTCTTGTAAGCTTTGTCTATTAGTTCAATTTAGTTTAAAAAAATCGTTAGTTACCCAATGGTTATTGTCTTTAATTTTTAATGTAAATATTTTTGTTGCCGATTCTTTTGCAATATTTAAAATACTTGTTAGGTCTTTTACCATTATAGACCGTAAAAATTACCAGAAGATAGCAACAAATTTTTTTTATAAGTATATTTACTACGGTATTTAAGTCTACATTTAATTTGTTAAGAACAAAGAATTAGTAGTAAAAAATTTGATGCTTTATTAAAAATGAGTTCACTGAGATTACTGTCATCCATATTTTATATTTATTCTAAATCTATCGTCGCGGCTCAAGCAACTGTATTGCTATTTTAGCAGTTGAGCATTGCGCCCCATAGTCTCGTAGCCACGACCGCTACGATTATGGAGTTATAGCCGCGTGATTGAAAACAGGTCGATTTATTTGAATGTAAAGAAGTACTTGGACCGCACTATGGG
>JANEYF010002586.1:0-203673 GCA_029963845.1 Rhamnusium bicolor | reverse complement strand
CCCCGGAGATATCGAGTCCGTTGTCGAGAACGAGAAATGCCGGATTTACTGGAACTACTCGTTCCCAACTGTCAGGCTAATCCAAGCCAACAAGCCTGACATAGTCCTCCTCGACCATCAACTCAAGGTGATGTATGTCATCGAGTTCTCGGCACCTGCGGAGAAAAACATCACCTTGAAGGAGGAGGAGAAACGGACCAAATATCGCGATCTCCGGTACGAGCTCCAAGTGCTGTACCCAGGCTACTTGGTCAAAATGGTCGTCCTTATTATCGGTGTATTCGGAGGGATAAAGCCTACGCTGCTCTCGGAACTGAAGATCATACCGGCCTGCCAAAAACCAGCCGAGTGGCTGGCAGGTCAAATGCAGAAGGCGGTCATTCTGGGTTCTCTCCGTCTGCTTAGGGCACACGATTCTGGTATCTACAGTCACTAACCCTGCGGGATGTGGGGAGTGGCTGTAGTTGATGCGCCGGCGCGACTCCCGTGAGGCGTCGGAGGCCACGGGAGGACTGACCGGCATCGGATATTCCGAAAAAAAAAAAAAAAAAAAAAAGATATGGAGCTAGAATACCTAATACTTGAATGCAAAACGTTGTGAAGAAGGGAATAATAAGGAACTAACATAAAAACAGATTTTTTAATATACCTACTCATATCCTTAGTTAAACCACACAATTTTTATACCGTTTCTAAAAGAGTACTGTAATCGAAAATAAAAATGAACTTCGATATTTCTCCGAGATGTCACGTTTTGGATGTAGAGAATAAAAATTAAAGTTAACATTTGCGTCGGTCTGTTTATCTGTCTGTCTGTAACATACCAGGTGTAACACGAACATGGTATACCCCCAATTTATTCTTGATTTTTTACAGATAAATTATTGAACATTCGCACATCCTTTGTACTTGATAAATGTCACTATTTGACACATAAAACAAATATTTTCTACTATTCGTTTCAGCGAAAGTGGTATCAACTTTTGATTTTCAAATGGAGCACCATGCATATTATTACATTTTTGGATTCTACATAATTTTCTGAATATAATGATACCACATAAGTAGTCATTTCAAGTTCAACTTTTTTCAATTCAATGCTATAAAAATGGAAATCACATCGAAATACTAAATTGTGTGAATTATGATTAAATAAAAATCTCAAAATCATTTTTTGGAAAATACTAATTTTTCTCCAAATTAAACAATATTGTTACCAGCGTGCTATTTAATACTATCATTAATAAGGAATCTTCTGATATACTTTGCATTTGAAACTGAAATAACAGACCATCAAAAATTAAAATTTTTTAATTTTCTTATAATTAAGTGGTAATAGGAACTAAGGTGGTTTTGAAAACTATGTTGTACAACTAAATATGCGTTTTTAAAGTCTCTCTTATGATAAAATTGGACAGAAAAATTTTCATCAACTCTTAAGCTATCAAGAGAGAAACCCTATATTTCTCTTGAAAAATACAGCGTGTGCCAAATTTCTGAATTTGGTCGATTACAGCTGTATTTGAAGTGGGAGAAAAAGTTTGTCTCTAGGTTATGTTCTTGGTTTTAAATTTTACATGATCTGAAAATATTTAGAAATATACCTACAAGGTGTCCCATTTCTGGGGGGCTATTTTAAATGGAACATCCAATATCTTTTTCACTTTTTTTGATTAAAGATTTAATCCTTTTCACATTTTATTAAGGTCATAACTGCTTAAAGCGATTCGTTTCCAAGGTAAGAGCGGTTTTTAGACGAAAAATGAGGTGTACAAGCAAGTTTTTTAGTATCTTTGGTTTCATACACAAAAGAGTTATGAAAATTCCGAGAACATTCTAAATGTATTATTGTATTGACTATATTCAGTGCTAATAGGGTGGATAATATTAGCAGCATTAATTTTATACAGGCTGGTGAGGAAATTGAGTTTAATTTATCTTTAATAAAAAGCTCCGCATTTCAATTTTTTCAATCGAAACGCCCTATTTTCTGTTGAAACATTAAATTACCTTTCCATTGATCTATCACAGTAGGTATTTATCTGCAGGGATTACACAGAGATTGACATCAAGTGCCTTAAACTGAAATTCACAGCAGCGCTTTATTTGCCCCACCCTGTAGTTGACAAATAAAATAGATGTGAACACTGGACAGGATACGTTACAAAAATTCCCGACACACTGATGATTTTAGAGCCCATCTGCTTTTCTCAAACAAGTATAGGTAATGATGAATTTGTTTATTTTACGTTATGGGGATCCTCTTTAGAGCAGGGCCTGATACAGGTGACCCCGTAGACCCCCCTGTCGCCAGACCTGCCCGTGAATAGCACAAAAACATCAGATTTCGTTTTTGTAATAAAATAACTCCCATTATGAACTACACTCAGTTCCAAAAAAAGTGACGCACTTGATTTTTGACCTAATTTTTTTTCCTTTTTTTTTTTTAAACCAGTGGGTCGATTTTTAATTTTTTTTTATTTGTTGGTAGGTAATTCCTTTGTCTTTCAAAAAAAATATAAAGAGGTGGAAATTTTTTCAAAGCCTCCTGGATGGTAGTGGAAAAACTCGAACCATGTTTTATTCTTAATTTTTGACTCACCCTGTGTGTTAATCAAGTAATGGTATAGAAAGTGCTTACACTCTGTATGAAAGACGCTTCTTTTACGAGCATTTTGTTTTTTTATTCATTGATTTATCTCTAAAATTGTCCGAATTACAGCTCTTTTGCTGAAACCTTGCGTATTACCAACTTTCTGAATTTATCGAGAAACAGTTTTGTAGTGAAATAAACTGATACGAATTTTAAAAAACATTTTTATTAAACACAAAATTATAAACTGGGATAACTGCTTAATACCGTGTATTGCCACCCCTAGCAACTTTAAGAGCTTCTAATCTGCGCGGCATACTGGAAATTAGGTTTCTTATCGTTTCCATTAGTATACGATCCCATTCTTCCACTAATGCATCTGCCATTTCTGCGAGACTTTCCGGAGGCCTCTCGTGAGAACGTACCCTTCTCCCTAATTCATCCCACAAATGTTCTATAGGGTTCATATCGGGGCATCTCG
Source organism: Rhamnusium bicolor (assembly GCA_029963845.1). Lineage (NCBI taxonomy): Eukaryota > Metazoa > Arthropoda > Insecta > Coleoptera > Cerambycidae > Rhamnusium > Rhamnusium bicolor. Next base: position 200,599 of record JANEYF010002586.1, on the reverse strand, counting down.
CAGGCCACTGTAATGTGGTGATACCTGTAGCTTCTAAAAAGTTTCGCACTATTGCCGCGGTGTGTGGTCGGGCATTATCCTGCATCAATATAAAATTATTGCCCACTAACTCTGCATGAGGTAAGACATACTGCTGTAAAATGTCAATGTAGATTAGGCCTGTCCACGTCCGCCTTACCGGAAAAACATGAAGGGGTGTCCTTCCATTCATTGAAATCCCTCCCCACACCATAACCGACCCACCATTAAAACTTTCGCATTCTGTTATTAAATTCTGATTAAACCTTTCACCAGTCCTTCTCCACACTCTTTTTCTTCCATCCACCATGTTAAGGAAAAACCTTGACTCATCCGTAAACAAGACATTCGACCATTCAGGAATATTCCATTCCCCATAATTTTGAACGAAATTTCTTCTAGCAGCACGATGTTCGGGCAATAATTTAGGACCTTTTGCAGGTCTCCTAGCTTTAAAATTAACTTCTTTTAGACGTCTACATACCGTCTGCTTACTTACTGCAACACCACGAATTCGGCGAAGATCTTGCTGAACATTTACCGCAGTATTTGATCGTTCCCGTAATATCCGCAATCTCAAGAATCGATCATCTCTTGGAGAAGTTTTTCGAGGGCGACCAGAACCCACCCTTCGAGCAGCGCTTCCTGTTTGTTCGTACTTGCGGATCACTCTACGAGCAGTTGCTTCATGGACTCCCACTGCACGAGCGGCGTAACGTTTACTACGCCCATCGTTTACTAAAGCAACTAATCTTGCTACTTGTTCAGGATTTATTTGAGGCATTTTATGTAATTTTAGTCTCTAAAACTTTTTTAATGAAACTTAATTAATGACACAACGACAAAGAGTCAAATATGGAGGCATACAACAAATTAATTGCTATGGCATCGGCAATTGTTTTTTTTAAAGGCAATGTGATCCTACAACGAAATAAATTTGTGGAATGTACGCAAGGTTTCAGCAAAAAAGCTGTAATTCGGACAATTTTCGAGATAAATCAATGAATAAAAAACAAAATGCTCGTAAAAAGAAGCGTCTTTCATACAGAGTGTAAGCACTTTCTATACCATTACTTGATTAACACACAGGGTGAGTCAAAAATTAAGAAAAAAACATGGTTCGAGTTTTTCCACTACCATCCAGGAGGCTTTGAAAAAATTTCCACCTCTTTATTTTTTTTGAAAGACAAAGGAATTACCTACCAACAAATAAAAAATAATTAAAAATCGACCCACTGGTTTAAAAAAAAAAGGAAAAAATTAGGTCAAAAATCAAGTGCGTCACTTTTTTTGGAACTGAGTGTATTAATGGAAGTTATTTGTAAACAAATATTACTTTTACATGTACTCAGTAAAAAGAATGCAAGTACGGAAAGCGATTTTGATTAAGAGTTCATAATGGTAGTTATTTTGTCAAAAAAAAAAAGAAAGAAATCTGATGTTTTTTGTGCTATTCACGCGTTCAATAAATCAATCTTATTCTATTTTCCAACTACAGGGAGCAACAAATAAAGCAGTACTGTGAATTTCAGTCTAACGCATACACCTGATGTCAATATTTGTGTAACCCCGGTAGATAAATATAATTTTATTCTTCATCAGACAACATAACTGAAAATAGGGCGTTCCATTTGAAAAAAACTGAGTATTATTAAAGATAAATTAAACTCCGTTTCCTCACCACCCTGTATAAGATTAATATTAATAATGTTATCCACCCTACTAGCCCTCAATATGGTAAATACAATAATGCATTTAGAATTTTCAATAATATTTTGTGTATTAAACCAGAGGTACTCACAAACTTGACTGCAAACCTCAGTTTTCCTCTAATCAGCCAGTTTTAATATTTACATAAAAAGTAGTACCGTTCACTGCCCAAAATCCGTAATTGTGATTGTTAATTTTATCATGTTTTACTCACTAAAAAATTGACAGCTTAATATATTAAAAAGTGTGGCTCAATATGTACGTCTCTCCCTTATCTTAGAAAGAATTGGATCAATTTCTGTATATGCATTGTGCCTATTTGAATTTTCTTAAATAATCATTATTTCAAGTATATGTGACAACACTGTAACATACACATATAAGTACAAGACATAATTATGGTAACTTAAATAAACACCTTTACCATTTCCTTGGGAATTCTGGCAACTTATTTACTCTTTTCACATATACCAATGATTATGTCTTCGGATGCCGGAAATATGTTTACACCATAACTCAGTAGATAGTGAGTGTAAACGAATAATTTGTAAATTCACAACGTGCTGAGAGATGTCGCTATCCGATGTATGTGAAAATATAAAAATGCCATAATTCAGGTTTATACTGGCGATACCATTAATGTTCCCAGACCTGTATGTGTGTGTGTGTGTGTGCGTGCGTGTGTGCGTGCGTGTGTGCATGTGGACTTGTGCGTGTGGGCGTGTGCGTGTGTGCGCGTGTGCGTGTGCGCGTGTACGGGTGCGTCTGTGCATGTGAGCGTGTGCGTGTGAGCGGGCGCGCGTGTGCGATTGCGGGTGCGCGTGTGCGCGTGTGTGCGTGTGTGCGTGCGTGCGTGCGTGCGTGCGTGCGTGTGTGTGTGTGTGTGTTTATCTCTGCGAAAATATACTAATGGGAGACTTTCCAAATTTGGCAGTTAAGATTGGAAACAACATTTTAGGTGACAAATTAAATTTGATGAATGTGGTATCATCAGAAGAGATATAATGAATGAAAGCAGAAAAAAGGTACAATTTTGGGAAAAAAATTTTTTATTGCATTTCTGGACGAATCCCGACGAATTATAATGAAAAAAACATACCTTTGTAAAAAAAAAACTTGTAGGCATGTCTGTAGTATCTCACTAGCAGTCACAGTTTTTTAGATAACGCTTTCAAATTTGGTACACATGTTCTAAAGGCCAAAGACAATAATAATTCGGTGATGAGAAAAATTGGTCAGCTGAAAGGCGGTCCACGGGACCCAAACTTTTTTGTATTTGCCTTTAGAAAAAATATATTCTTGATGAAAATATAAATCATGTCTCTCCAAAGTAATTATGTGATAAATTGAGTTTCGTCCGAGACACTCAAGGTTATAACACACGTAGTGTAAATGATATGGTGATAGAGAGGTATGATAATTTAAAGGAAGCGAAATCTTTGTTTTGTAAGGGTATTCAATTATTTAACGGTTTGCCAAAGGAAAGAAAATATTGTGACAAATATAATATTTTCATTAAATTATGTATTAGTTATATTAAAAAAAGAATTCTGATTATATTGGGAGTAGATTATGTAATGTTACGATAAGTTATATTAAAATACAAAAAGATTGGTAATATTTTTTATAGTTTCTATTATAGGCATAGAAGGTGGATTTATGCAGACACATTTAACATTTATCATTTAAGATTTAACAAATGGGAGATTTAAGAATGCCAATATGCATTTATGCACAATTTATTTATATTTATTTATTTAAGAAGCATCCAATCAAATTTAAGTTTTCTGGTCCTGCCCAGATGATGACAACCAATAAATAATTTAGTTAGGGATTTGTAACCTAACTTCACACGGTTATGCATGCGCAGTGGGATTTTCATTTAACATTTAATTTGAAAGTTAAAAGTTGGCCATCTCCTAAATGTTAAATGTAAAATGCTAAATGATAAATATACTACATAAATTGGTTCATTACATTATGAGACTTTAACTCAAATATTAAATGCTAAATGTTAAATTTTAAATGATAAATGATAAATGTGTCTGCATAAATCCACCTAGAATTAAGATAAAGTAATGAAAAGTTAATATATATTGTTATATATATTGTTATATCCAATTGTAACATTTTTTTAGCTAATAAAGATACATTATTAATATTATATTATTATTATTATTATTATAGTATTCTTAAAAATATCAGTTTGTTTTTAAGTATAGAAAAAAAGTTTGACTTGTGACATCAGTATTTAGAAACTTAATCTTTTAAAATTAATATCTTATTTTGCTATTTCAAATTTCAATAATAATGTCCTACCACGAAAGATTCCTGCTAATTCTAAAATTAACAAAAAAAAGCCCATATTTCAGACTGTAGGGTTATTAAAATTCAAGATGCAATAGAAGATGCACAATCGGTAATTAGTAATACTTCAGAGGTAATAGGTAGGAAATCAGTAAAGGGCTAATAACTTTCATGACTTAATCCCGTTGTTGTACAAAGTTTGTGGGTTGTTAGAGAACACACGAGATTATTGTCGATAACTTCTTAAAATTTTAATTATAGTTTTTTGCATATTCAGATGTTTTTTTTTTTAGAAGAAGAAAAAATCTCAGGATCATTCTGGACAACCACCGGATCCAGAACCACAAACAGATAATTCTCCTAAGTCGACATAAAGAAATTATACGAAATGAGCTCTTTCCTTTAGTTGAAAACAAAAAAGGACTTCTTGTAGATATTAAAAGTGCGCTAAAAGTACCGGATGAAAATAGAAATATTGTAAAAGCCGAGACAGAAGATACACTCTGTAAAAGGTAATTTTTGATTTTTTTTATTTTAGCTGTTGTGCATTAAAAAAATGCAAAGTCTCAATCTGAGCCTACAAAAACGTTGCATTTAAGAACGTTAGATTATGAAAATGAATACGTAGTAGTGGGACCTTCAACTAACAAAAACGATTCTACATCAAGCAGCTCTGATTTATCAGATCCTTTTAGTAGCGATGACAGTTGCAACGATCCAAATTATTCAAGATCGCATGACTCTTCATCTTCAAGTTCTGATGAATTTGATGACAAGGAAAACAATCTGATTGAAAGGAAAAGAAAACGGTAACAAACAAAGAAGACTTGAAGAAAAATAGTGATGAGAAAAAAGAGAAATTCTGGACAATCATGTGTAGGTGTCTTAAAAAAAGAAAATGACTAATGCAAAAAAGTGTTGCCCCCATGCAATGACCACTGTCATCTTAAATGTTACAGCAAAACCTCTGAGGAAGATAGAAAAAATATTTTTGTTGATTATTGGGGCTTGTCAAATTTAGAGAAACAACGGCTTTTTTTGATGGCCAACATGACAGTTGTAAACCCAAAATATCGGTATCTCAGAGAAAACAGTCATAGTCGTCCTAACAACGCGTTTTATTTTAATATTAACTAAGAGAAAATCCAGGTGTGTAAGAAATTTTTTAAGAATACTCTGTGTATAAATGACAGACCCATAAGAACTGTGCTAAAGAAACAGATTATTCACTGATCAGATGTTGTTGCCAGATATGAGGCGCAAAAATGGCCATCACGCTGAAATTGGCGAGTAATTACTGTAGATCTAGTACTAACAGGGAGTTTATGGAATGTGGGAAGACTATTGTAGAACTGCATAGGGAGTATAAAGAAATGTGTAAAGAACAAAATACCGACGGCTAATTATGTAATGTATTCCGGAATCTTCAATAAGGAGTTTAATTTATCATTATTTGTCCCAAAAAAAGGACCAGTGTGAACTCTGTACTAAATACAATAACATAAGGTGAAGAGAAAACAAATTTACAAGAAAAGTACGACATTCACAGACTGGAAACTGATCTGTCACGAAAAGAAAAGGAAAGTGATAAAAAATCAGACAGCATTGTGGCCGTCTATGACCTACAGGCAGGCTTGCCTTGTACTTCAGGAGATGCTTCAAAATTGTATTATGTGTCAAAATTAAACGTACTTAATTTAACTGTATATAATATTCAGTCTAAAGATGTACAGTGCTACGTTTGGCACGAAGGCGAGGTACAGAGGGGAGTTAATGAAATTGGATTCTGCATTTTGAAATATTTGGAGTTTTTCATAAAAAAATGCACCGAAAGTACCTGAAGGCAATAATCACTGGTCATAGCCAAAATGAGGGCAATAGTGCTCATTCATTAATTGAGAGGCAAATCAAAAGAGCAATAAGATCTGGTCCAGTGTATATCCCCGAACAGTACCTAAGCCTAATTAGAAATGACAAAAAAGTGGCCAGCCATACAAGGTTAACGAAATCTGCCAAGAAGATATTTATGATTTAAAACAAATAACTTCTGACATGAGACTAAATGCCTTTTCAAAAAATTAAAATGGAGATCCTGTAAGAATTTCAGAGATAAGAATGGTTAAGTTTATGAAAGAACATAAAAATACAATATTTTATAAACAATCTTTCAATGTAGAAAACTTTAAAAAAAATATGTCTAAATCCAAGAAAAAAGTTCGTAAAGGTGTACATTTAAAAAAGGCCTATGCAAATAAAATAGGCATTTCAGAGAAAAAAAGTCCCTTTGATATCTTTATTTAAACATAATACTTACCCAAAATTTATTTTGACATAATAATTTGTAAGAATTTTTTTAAAGATTTCTTAACGAACTGATGTTGCTTCAGTTTGTTTATTTTTGATATTCCTATTTTTGTAACCAAATAATTAAAGATTATTTTTAAATAAACGATTTTTCTTTCAAGCTTTAGTTAATTTATTTTAAAAATTAGCCACACCTTCTCAAGAAAAGTGTCACATAACAAAATTGGGGTAAAAATCTATTATATAAAGGGTTGTCCTAAAAATTTAGTATACAAATTTTGATGTCGTGCCATAAGAACATAAATTTAAAAATAAATTCGCTTATTTCATAACACAGATGCCAATAGGAAAGAAATTTTTCAAGGAAAGAAATGTCTTTTTGCGTTTTTTCAAAACTATGTTTTATGAGTTGTCACTTTTCTTCCGGATAAGCGATGCAAAATAAGAGTAAATAGCAATAAACATTTATTATATTTTGTGAAAAAGAAACCAGCAAGTCCAAAAATCTTATTTGCTCTCATCTCTAATATTTGCTTTCCTAAATTCACACAAATACCTTAATACTGATAAATATCCCAACTTCATCAAATACCGTCGATTTATTCAATAAACCTAGTCAGTTTACTTATTGGATATTTCGTATATTACGGAATGTGAAAGCTGTAACTGGTTGATTGGAATATAACAATAAATGTATTTTCCTCCGAAGTATATTAATTTGATTAGGACAGAGAAAGAAAAAGAAAGCAGAGGAAAATTATATATAAAAAGTAGCTTACTAGACTAAATAAATGTAGAAGGAAGATATATGGTTTTTTCAAATGAATAAATATTTATTACACAAATAAAATATTTATCAATACGTAAACTGCATAATTTATGGCTTTTCTATTTATTTTCTTTACAAATGCATCAAATTATAAATTTTCGAATAATTGTTCAATATAGAAAATTTAGAATTAAAGCATACCCTTATAAATATGCTCTAACAATATTTTTCTATTACTCTATGTTGTTATAATATAACTAGGCAATACTGCCACTCTCTTTTTCGCCACGTACAGAAATATGAAAATTTATGGTAATAAATTGGAAAACGACGTTTTTTTTTACTTCGAAATTCGTTATTCAATTGCAGTAAATTAAATTACTATGATTCTAAGCTTCAATCTTGTCACTTTGTAAATTAGTATTGGACTGACAGATCTAAATATTTGTTTTTTAAATATATTCTTCTTATGAAGCTAATTGAAATTCCTCAGGCTACTATTATGTTATTATGATAAATATTTACTCGGAATAACAAAAACAATATATAGGATATTGTAATATATACATATGTGGATCATAAATAGATGTATTTCCATCACATCTGTAGCGACTACCTTCATGCAAATTGTTCTTCTATGCGAACTTACAAACTTAAACAGGTTTCTGAAGAACACAACCTTAAATTAAACTTTGATTTTCGAAGTTTTTTGGTATGATCTTTGGTAATAAAAATGTTAAGCTGCTCAAACCAAATTAAAATATTAATACAGATGTTGCTGCTTAACCGGTGTAACGAAGTGATTTTGTTTATAGACTTAAGTTAGGTAACTGGGTGCTATTTGTCTGTTTCAAAAGGTATTTTAAACATTGTAGTACTGCGCTCTTAATAGTGGTATTGTCAGTTGCTTATTAATAATAGTTTAATTGTTAATTATAGATAGGTAGTATTGATCTGTTTGTGTAAACATTCGAAATATGCCAAGTTGAGGGCAGTACGTGAATCGCGAAACGCGAAGCGCGCATATTGCCCCCGGCACTCCTGTGCCTGTCCTACCGTAAAGGTCTCCTAGACTGGAAACAATCAAATCAGTTCCCGTCTGATCGCCAACCGAAGCACCACGCCGACTAGGACAATAAGTAAACTCGTGAGTATAAAGATATATAGGTATTTAAATTTAATGCTGAATTATTCTAAGTCAGTAAACAAGTGACGTAGTTGTAATATACCGCGCATGACTACCGCGTCTCATCCTACTTCTGCTTTTGGCAGTGTTTAGTAGCATGAGGATTTTTCAGAGCATCCAGGACAGTCCGTTGCTGCCGCCCGTACCGACCAGACGTGCCGACCCCGACCGCTCCAGAGAGGAAGCAGCCCAGGATCCAGAAGTAGGTAGCAAGGTTTGATAAAGGTTTGGTAAATAAACGGTATTACTTGGCTGGTGACTACTTTTCGGACCTTATTTAGAGTTTGTGAACCGCGAGCGCTAAGACGTATCCGCCTCATATCCTTCCATAGAACGGGAGAGCGGCCGAAAGTTGGAACCAGAACCTCGTTACACCGCGTGCCCTCCCGGCCACCTGAGTACGTCATATTCGGCAGGGTGACTTGGAGGTACTCGATTCGGCATATCATAAGTCCGGAACCAACCATCAGCCAAGCGATAGTAAATAACCGCTATAGATAGTCATAGTGTGCTTGTATTGGCGCTTGCTTCCCATCCTGGTATCCGTCCGCCGTCTGCTTATGGCCGTTTAATTATTGCTGGTTACCTTTTTCTCTTTCACCGCTTAATCTCCGTATTACCGTGTCGCACCGCTTGTACGCCCGCTTACTGACCCCGCTCGCCCATAGTTATGACCGTTTGTAGTATAAGTTGTAGTTACTAAGGTGTATATAAAATGTAAATAATAAATTAGTGTGTAGAATAAATGTAAATATATTGAATGAGAGTCGCTTCATTAACTGTAGTGTGTAAGTTACCTTTTCTCGACCCCTGGCTTATTCGTTTCTTCACTGTAGTTGCCCGGCCTCTATCGTCCCGCCGATAGAGTAAAGTGGTGTTTCTGTACTCTAAACAGAAACTGGCGCCCGAGATATCCGTACCGTGAGCACCGCCGTAGTGTTGGGCGTCAAAGTGACACTTCTGCTCTTGTGTAGAGTAGCGAAGTACGTGACACCAGTCATAAATTCTACGAAAATATAAAATACAATTAATGATTTTCAATCCAAGCATCATATGAAATGAATGTTAACACGTTAACAGCCGGTATAGAAGGGCAAAATCATGACAGTCAGTTTTTTCTCTTATTTTCATTGGCAACTAGAGAATGATGATTTCCACGGAATTTTTTTTGTTTTTTTGTGAGACACATGCATTTTACTTCTTGGGGTCGTGTGTGGTAAATGTGATGTCTTACGCAGGTGGCCCAGAAAAAATAATTACCACATACAAAATAAAACCTCTGGACTACAACAATTGATGCTGTTAGTTGACACTTCTAGTTATACTGATTGTGTGAAAAGAAAACGATTTTTTATTTTTCATGTTGTTCCTTATTAATAATCACATTCTTTTGAGGGAGGCTGCGCAAAATTTACCTGGGCCTATGGACTATTTGTATCTGAAACTGGCACTGTATGTTTGAAACAAGCAAATTTTATGTTCACAGATTTGCAGGAAGCATAAAAATTTATCTGAGTACTTCTTTGACTAGTTATTTTTGGTGTTTCGTATAGTTTATAAAAGAATTTTACTTCATTTTTGTTAATATAGAATAGGTACTTTTTATTTTATGAGATACTAAACAAAATTGTGTTTTTTAAACAATGATTCTTTAATATTTTGTTCTTTTTCCTTACAAATCAAATACATTGACTTATAAAAATGTGCCGTTTGTTATATTTTAGTTTAAATATAATAAATTGATAAAATTTCTTAATATGTTTGAGAGAATTATAGTCCATACCCCATCACACTGCTCATGTAATTTATTCCAGCACAGTCGAAGCGTTGAAGTCAATATTATTTAATATCTACCTATATCAATACCTTGTACTTGTTGGTATTATATCTATACATGACTTTAAATTGTTCCCAGCCAAAATTCTCGAATCCGCCATAAGCATTTGAGAGACACAGACTTTGAACTCCCTAACCAGGCATTCCTAAAATTATTTCGATTGTCAAAGGAAGTAATTTTGTAATAGAGAACTTATCTCCATATCTGCCTAATGGACAAAGGACTACTTTCATATATTTCAAAATATTGAGATTTCATCTAACGATGAACACATCGGAAAAAAAGATTTGGTTAACATTTCAGTAGGCGCATAAATTTTTGCTTCATTAGAGGGCGCACACGGTCCCAGAGCCGGGTGGCTCAAAAATTACTAAAACCAAAAAAAAAGCAAAACAATGTTGCATGTTTTTATTATCTGATTATTATTAATAATGGTGTTTATGATTTTCAAGGTTTTAGATTCATTAGGGTAATTTTATTTATTATTTAAATTCAATTCAAAATTCACTTTTTGGTCACATTTTATTTTTCAATGAATTAAACATATATGAAAAAAATTAAAGCAATTCTAACTATTGCAACATGTTAACTAAACTGTTATGCAACCATTTTTGTGCAAAAAATAATAAAATAATCATATATAGAAGAGTATGTAGCAGCATTTAAATTTAAACAGAATTTTAACGAGAATTTTCAAAACAGCCTCGCCCATTTTGAACGTCCATCTTTTCCCAATAATGGGCCTTGGTAATTTATGTCTGCTACCTCATCTTCAAGATATTCTTATTCTGTTTCACTACCTACTTCTGTAATATTTTGTTCGTTTTCCTTACAAATACATTGACTTATAAAAATGTGCCGTTTGTTTTATTTTAGTTTAAATATAATAAATTGATAAAATTTCTTAATATGTTTGAGATCATTTTTCAACATAATCTTAAATCTTCCCCAGATTCCTCTTCATCACCAAATTATTCATAGGTAGGAACTTCCTCCATTAATTTCAGCAATCGCTCTTGCTCGTTCTTATAATCCATGCCTTGAATAACACCTAATATGACTACCAAATAACAATAATATGAAAAAATTCTTACCGATATACTTGATTTTTGTTGGAATATCTAATAGAAAATTTGTTACACTAAGGCGCACCCGGTCCACCGCACCGTAATGGCTATTAACATACGTATTTTTTCTATAAGGTCCTCTGTACTAATAGATACCTCACAAGGAAGTGGCTGTAAAAGGTGCATGGAGCGGGGACAAGATCATGTTCGTAAATTCTAAAAAGAAATATAATTTCAAGATGACTGGTCTCCTATACCGGGTGCCCTCACTACAGAGTATAATTACAAAAAAAAAAAATTTCAGAAATACTTATACATCTTAAAAAAATGAATATTGTATGTTGTAGTTAAAAATAAACGTTAAAATTGGCTCTCAAAGAAGTTACAACTATCTCTAAATGTATAAAAGTAATATGAGAGAAGTCTTTAAAACCAGAATATGTTTTTGTGTCTGGTCAGATCGACTAGGACTCTCCCAGTTGAGTTTCACAAATTTGAAGAAGAAGCATATGATGTATGAACATTGTAGAAGCTTAATCGAGAAAATAAAGAAAATCTTGATTTATCTGTGCTACAAACGCCAAAAGAAAGGCTTGATCCGAGCAGAGAGCATATAATCCAAGAGCCAACAGGAAATCTGGAGCTATTTATACGTCGCAAGCTATCAGAAAATATTTTTATTTACATATGAAATGCCTTTTGAGTTCCTTCTACAATTTTACAATTTTTACTTGTTAAAAAATATATTAGTTTAATATTTTTGGAAATAATTGTTAATTTTTTTATTGGATCTTACAGGTGATTTTGAACCTACGATAATGTTGTAATTTAATATCTTGGCTAAATGAAAGAATTTTTGAGCAAAATTTGGACGATTCGAATTGTAGACATCTCTAACATGTCCACAATAATCTTACAGTCTAACCAATCATATATTAAAGGAATTTCATGCACCGTCTATATTTAATCCCTAGAGGGATTAATGGAAATGCTATATTAAAAAAAATATATAAATATATCTATTTTTTTTAATTTACAATAAGATATTGATGTATTTTCAATTCAAAAATCTAAATAGCTTAAGTTATACTATATACACTTAAAATATCAAGTCATGGAAACATCCATATCTATAAAAAATAATGGTTTTGTCTACAATAGCTCCCTTTGCCCAGTATTACCCTCTTCACCCCTAGTTCTCATGACAAAGTACATTTTTTCATTATTTCTAAAGTACTGTTTTGCTTTTGTGTTCTAAATATAGAACTAACAAAATTTCTAACGTTAAACGCAACATGTGATTAACTTTATTCATATCTTTTTCTTTCTTATAGGGTCGGCCACTGCATATAAAAACCTATCACAGACATACGTAAAATGTTAACTTTATTAGCGGGTCATTAAAATTCAACGGATAACAATTTCGGTAAAATTTGACAGTACAGAATACAAAACAAAAATATTTTTAGCGGTCCACTAAAATTAATATTTTAAGTCTGTTAAAATTCACCGGATAATTACAGAATCCATCTTATATAGTCCTTCGAAGTTGTGTAAAAAAGTTGAAATTTTTTCTTATCGTTCAACTGACTGCCCAAATTTTGGACAGGCCTTTTTAAATGAAGCAACTACGAAAATATAAGAATCAGTGTGGTTCAAAGTGCCCAGTGGCGTAGATATTGGGATAGTCGGTTATTCTTTGCCTCCTATTTTCTACGCCACTGTAGATTTTTGAAAAGTTGACAGAAAATTTGTATTAACATTCAATTTAGAAGAAAACGACACTTTTATAAAATTTTGATATGTGGCTTCATTTTTGAGATATTGAAGGTTCAAAAATTCTTTGCGTTTGCGGACAAAAAAATATATGTCGGCGCCACCGAAGATAATTTATCCACGCCTATGGTCCCTCGATACCAGCAACGGCACTCTGCTGTCACAGCTAAGTTATTGTGTTAATATAAACATTGATAGGTTTAAGTTATTATGTTAATGAAAACATTGATATGTTTATTTGGCTTAACCATATAATCATTTAAGATTTGAAGCATAGGAATGCGCTAAGGGAAGCCGAGGTGAATAGAACGCTCTCCCTTGCCCGCTCGGCAAGGGAGAGCGGGCACTGTACGAGTATAGTTTGTCCAATATGAATTGAAACACTTCAGTCTAAAGTGTTTATACCAGGAGGGCGCATTTCCACTCTCATCGTTAAAGAAATAGAGCGCAAATCGTGCTTGTATTTATTGAACGATACCTCTACTTTACATTCAATATGAGAATGTGCCAACGCAGCTGACCAGATGTGAAACTCGGGCAGTAGTGTCAGAACTCTGACTAATTAAGTCGTGATTTGAATAGACTACTGGACTAGTTGTTTATATTGACCGTACAGTGCAGTTCATGTAATAATTTTGGATAAATATAATTATTTTCTGTGAGGTATTTATAGCATTTTAGTGATCTTATTAAGTGGTTTTAGTAATATTTCAATATTTGCATTAATTATTATTATTAACATGGCTTTTTGGAGGCCCTTTGAAACGCATGAAAGTGAATTATCTAAAGAAAATATTGAACCGGTGGCGCCGTTAATTGAAACTAGTTCGGAGTTTAATAAGAACAAGGATTTACATGTTCAATGTCAGCGTCTTATTTTAAATATTTATGAATGTTTAAAGAGAGAAAATAATAAAACGACAGACAGGGACATTTTAAATAGAATTCATGAATTAACTAAACTTTCGACTTTTACGATTTATCGCGTTATTAAGGAAAGGAATATTATAGATTACTCTACAAAGCGGAAAGGAAAAAAACGAAAATTTTGTAGAATTGACGATACCTCGAGAGACGTTATTCGGCGAACGGTTTATAGTTTCCATGAGGAAAATAAAGTACCAACTTTAGAAATTATTCGTGATAAATTGCGTGATTATCCGGATAATAATTATAAATCTTTAGAAACGTTACGAAGTATTTTATTAGATTACGGCTTTAAAAACAAAAAAATAGATAATCGAATGGTTATAATGGAATCATGACGTACCGTCAAACTTCGACGAGAATACTTACATAAAATGAAAGAATACCGTGAATCAAATAGGCATATAGTATATCTCGATGAAACCTGGTTTGACACACACGATATTGTTTAATACGGTTGGGTAGATGGCTCTAAAAATTGTAGTTTGAATACACCTTGCTCGAGAGGAAAACTCGTTATAATTCTTCATGCTGGAAGCAAATACGGTTTTGTACCCAACGCATTGCTTTTGTCGGCCAAAAACATAACGCAATCTTCTGCTGATTATCATGAAGACATGATTGCGGATTTGTTCGAAAAATGGTTCGCTGAACAGCTTCTTCCCAACAATCCTCCAAATTCGGTCATTGTTATGGACAACGCTTCGTATCATTCGCGTTTATTACATAAAATACCTAATAATAGTACCAAAAAGGAGGACATTTTAAAATTTATGAGAAATAAAAGTATGGACATCCCTGAAAAGGTTCCGATGAAGAAAGAATTATTAAAACAAATAAAGGAGCATAATTTTAAAAACGAATATGCTCGCGTGGTTACCACCTTATAATTGCGTATTTAATCCAATCGAGATGGTTTGCGGCACTATAAAGAAACATTTACGGAAATTCAATCAGTCACCAACTTTAAGCGCAGTAATACTTGATAATATACAAGTAGTAAATGAAGTGAGCAGTAGCGACATATGGGGAAAATGCGAAAGTCATGTTATACAATTAAGAAAACGAGTATCCTATTTTGCCACCTGTAGCACCAATTATTATTCAAACCGTTGACGATTCTAGTTCAGAATATTCTTCTAATAATTCAATTGCCACTTAGTATTTTTGTTTAAATATTTTTTACGTTTAATCGAAGCAACTTAGCTTGAATGGTTCAATAGATTTATAGTTGATTTTATTTGAGTTTTTAACAAATTTTAAATATTTATATCTTGTTTTTTGTGATTCAATTGCCACGTAGCATTTTTGTTTAAACGTTTTTTACGTTCAGTCGATGAACGGTTGAAGAGATTTATAGAGTTGATTTCTTTGAGTTTCTAACAAAATGCAAATATTTATTTATTTCGTTTTGTTTTATTTGTTGTGTTATATTTTATTTGAAAAAGTTAATTAATTCAAATTTAATTCTAACATTCCATCATACTAATACCTTTCAAATTCCTATCCTATCCTGTCAAAAAATACTCACACCTCCATGTTGGTTTTGTCAGATGGTGACATTTTATACAAGACTCAATATCAATTTTTACAGTTTGTAGAAAATGTCCAATTCATATTGGAAACACTATATCTGCTGTAGAAAGAGGGTGAATACGGTGTGAGCTAGCGGGGTGGTAGACCGTTAGTTCCTTTGTTGAATAACTATTATTGGGTAGTTTTATTGTTTTATTATTTTACTGTTTTGTGTCAACGGTAATTGTTTGTTTAGTTATCTAATAAAATTTGTATGTGTCAACTGCAAAATACCAGTGGCGTATCTGCTAACATGTCCAAGTGGTCTAACCCTAACCGTGACACCCCCAGGCCGCCTCCGACATATATAAATAAAACGAAAATAATAAATATGCTATGCAATACAGAATTGGTTCCTGACAATAATGCAAGCTTATTTCTACTCGGCTTCTTAGTTTATTCATTTTTAAATATACTCAGAATTTAATGTTTTTTCACGCTATATCTCCGTTATTATGATTTTCCGGGTTCGTGTTTATTGCAACTTTTTTTCAAATTTTCTTATTTAGAAATCACCACCTAAATTTATGAACCTAAAATTTGTATTACCCTGTGTAGGAAACTATAGGTAATTTATTATTATCACACCACGTCGAATTATGTTTGAAAGGATGCTTATGTAATATCAATATAATTAGTTTATTATTCTAGAAATACATAATACCAAGCAAATAAATATGTTAGATGTTTTAAAATGCATTGTACTATTCTAATTTAGTAATGATTATATTTTTGTTATAAATGCGTTTTTTTGTATTTCTTATTATAAAACCACGCTATGACAGGAAGCAGTAACTGCAAAAATCATGTTTGAAGTTTTAATGGCATTTGTACTCCTGGTATGTATACAGTAACCTTCTGCCATAGCAGAGCAATATTGGAGTGTTTTATTCGCAGCGCAAATAACAATTACAATTCAAAATAATAGTTTTTTTTTAATTTGAGAAAGTTACACCTTTCGGTAAATATTTTTGAACGTATTTTCTGAGGGTGTTGGACGATTTGAATACAACACCCTATATGCTCTTTTTGCTGCACATTTATTTTTGGTATTTTGTATATAACAATTAAATATTTGGACTCTTTCTTCCTCACTGTAAACCATTTTGATTATTTCATTAAATAAATGTCACTTATCAAACTCATAATAGTTGTCATTTTCATAGCTCACTTTAATAATGTTAACTTTTCCATATTTGCAGTAACTAGTTTAAATAAGATATTCGACGTTTAATAACATAAAAACGGTATATGGTAGGGGTAACATATTGTGGATATTTTTAAAATCGGGAACAAAAGATCATTTCAAAAATTTAATAATATACAGGGTATCCCATTTAAAAAAAAATATTATTTGTTTTGTATCCCCTGAAATCTGCACGCTACTGTACTTTTGATAGAATTTTAACAAAATTCAGTCATAACCACACAACTTTTACCTATTTAAAACTTTTCTTTTATAGGCAACAATAACGATGATAAGGGGTGGGTAATTTATAATGAATAACCCTGTACAGTCAAAATCGTAATTCAATTTGGAAAAATTACAGTACTGAACTAAATTTTTATAAAGTTGCACTCAGTGACGATAACATCACCCTGTGAATCATTTTCTGGGAAATATTATTTAATGTTTAAAAAATCAATGTATCAGTGTATAAAATAATGTCATAATATTTAATGGCACGTTTCAGGTTATTCGCCAATAAATTTTCAAAGATATCCATTGACCAAATTTTAAATTCTACATATTAGGCAATCAACTAACTAATGTCACTATTTTGTTAACTTAAATATCCTACACTAATTAAGCAATTACATTTTTTTTTAAATAAAATACACATTTATTAAAAATTGCGGCTGGACCCACACAAAATTCCATGGTTAAATACATTTTATTTAAATTTGTTATTCATATCATTTACAGCATTTTTGAAATACATTAATATGAAATTTCTCATGTTCATTACCAAATTGGAATAACTTTTAAAATTTCGTTTGATTTGGTATACGGAGATTTGGAAAATGTCTACACCCTTTTTATAGCTCTCCCATTTCCCTTGCAAAAACCATACACAAAAATATTATCTTAACCACATAACAGGACCGTGAGAAAGGATAGAAGTTTATTTAAATTTTCTTAGGCATTTTGCCAGATTTATTACAAGGCATCAATTCTAGGAGAGTGTGGTTTCAGTATGACGGTCCTGGTTTCTGTACTGGTCAGAGATCATCTGATACAGCACTATCCCAACATATTGATCAGTCGAAGAGTTCTGGTTAACTGGCCACCGGGGACTCCTGATCTTACACCTCTAGACTATTTTTTATAAGGCCAACTCAAGTCAGAAATGTACAACGATACAATTCGATAGTCGGGAACATTTACTAGAAAAGATATATATACGATAACATTAAAATGACCTGGAAATGATTGATCGATCAGTGAAAAACCGTTACAAGCGTTCTCAAAAATGTAATGACGCTGGGGGTGGTTATTTTGAAAATATATTTTAATTTTAATTACTTGCATCGTTCTGTTAATTAATTTGTTTATTTTTTTTAGTTTTAAGTGTTCATAAGTTGTTGTTTAATAAGTTCCATTTTGATTGTATTTTGTCAAAACAAAATTGGATCTTCACATTTAATATTTTAATATTATTTTCTATTGATGTTTAATAACTAGTTTTAATTGTGCTTGTTAATACAAGCCTCATTATTAAAAATTCTTTTCAAAGAAATGGAATGTCCTATAATTTAAATGGGAATTTTAAATTTAAAAAAAGCTTAGAAACGCTGCGTATCAAAAAAAAGACAAAGAACAAACTCTTCTTATTAATATTAACTTTTTAGTCTCGTATTATTGGATTTCAAAATTGATTTACACAATGTAAAAAACAAATTTAAATAAAATATACTTAATCATGAAATATTATGCGAGTCCAGTCCTGCATGAACCATTAATTTTTCAATAAATGTGTATTTCTTGTAAAAACATGAAGATTCTTAATTAGTGTAGGGTATTTAAGTAAAACTAATAAAATAGCGACGTTAGTTAGTTGATTACGTAATTTATAGAATTTAAAATAAAGTCAATCAATATTTTTGAAAATTTATTGGAGAATAACCTTAAACGTGCCATCAAATAAATATTATTACATTGGTTCATACTCTGATCCATTGATTTTCTAAAGGCATACCAATATTTACCCAAAAATTGAGTGAATTATGATTTTGATTGGTCTAAACGAGTATATACAAATATATATACAAATTTTATTCAATATATAAAGCCGTTCCAGAAATACAGCCGACTACACTTTTAGTCAAAAGCCATAAAACGCCCTGTATATCAAAATCGGCCAACATTTAAGATTTTTGGGATGTTTTGAACTTAGTTAAGTGTGCTCTATCTCCCATAACTCTGTCATTTTAAATATTGGATGCCCTGTATAGATATTTTGTTTCTGAATAAAATAAGTGTTTTTAGAATTGTTGATATATTTTAAAAATATGTTTTGCATAATACGGCTATTTTCAGGTATCTATTTTTAAAACATAGGCCGTAAAACAATCCACACTGGATCCACAGATCGCCTTCTAACGCATTCTACGCATTTAACATCATAGCATGCGTCCTAGCAATACCTCAGCTATTACTATACAATCAGGATTCATGACACCAGATTGATCCCACCCTGTCCTGAGAGCTTTAAAAACTGTGACACCGCATCTCACCCGGTTGTTAATATGTTAAGGAACTCCCTTTATGTCCTTCATATTTTTTATTTTAGCTAACACATACTAACTTTTTAATTAAAGAGGAACCTTTGATAGTAACTTGTACTTTCAATCAACTACTGCAACTTAATATGGACCCTGCTTTGACTTAATAGGTAGAAATTCTATTCAGAATGTGCAGAACTTATATGCTTGATTAATTTGTAATTAAGAAAGTGTAACCATGTTCTCCAGATGTTATTAATATACCTTACCCAAGCAACAGTCTGACGGCCAGCCAATCAATGTTGATTTCGCAACTAAAATTTAGTATGCAGGATGTCGTACTAACCCATATTTGTACGAATTGGTTAATAAAATATGAGTCGGCTCAACGTAGGAACCAATTTGCAATTGTTTACGATTACCAACCTTATTTTTACATAATTTTATGTCAGAGTGAGTAGAAGAGGCTAACCCCGATTTTTTAAGACAGATTAATTAAACTTTTATAAATTGGGTAGTTCTTACTTCGGTAAAATTCGCCTTTGACCTAACCACAAAAGTGAGGTTTAGGTGAAACTAACCAATTTTATAGATTATCGATTGCCGAGTATAAATAAATTTAAAATTTGTTTACCATTGTGAGTCAGTTTTAAATCACTCTGTTATACAGATATAGAACAATTACAATTCATTTTGTTTTCATTTATTTTGTAAACTTTAATCTTTTAGTCTGCAAAATGATTAGAACCGAATTATTTAAATAATTTTTTAAAACTACCTAAACTAATGTTTTAGCTCATATAAATGTATCCACTTATTCTTGTTGATAAATCTTGTCGGAACTGTCGGAGGCACTTACATGCAGAGACTAATTTACAGTTAATCTGGGAAATTATTTACCATGAAATTTTTAAAAATTCAAAAATTATTTACGAACTGAAATTTTTAAAAACTCTAACTCATAACAGTTTAATATTGTGTCTTAATATACCTATAAAAAGGTTCTTCAAAAGTTTTCACTCCTTGGAAATTACATTTTCTACTAAAAACTGCAGGAACATTACTAAAGATCAAAATTCAATTTTGAGTATATTATGTTGAGCTTAAACCCTAAATAAGAACATTAACCACAAAAGATTAAAATAGGAAATTATTTCTCGGAATGTACATTTAGTTCTTTTTATTATAACCCAAAAGAGAAAAATATCGCATAAAATCCATTAATTCCGTTTGTGTACTGTGGAACTGCTTATCATATATATATTCACATTGGTCCATATTTTTCAATTTTAATTTTTTTTTTATTTTACCACCTGAAACTATCTCTTTTGATGAAATAATATGGTACGTAAAATTGAAGCTCGATCAGATAACGTTAACCCATGCCCAAGAGGCTTTTAATTTTTTAAATCTCCATAACCAGCAAAAGTCAAATTGTGAAACGAAATTGCAACCTATTTCATTCCAGTTTGTTGTGTTCCACGATGAATTAAGTTTCTGCTAGTCTAGTCCTATGGCGCCACTGATTTCTACTGGAACAGTTGGTTTTATAGATCTTTGGCACTAAATATCTATCTATCTTTATTGCTCATACTCTACTCTCTCTGTCTCTTTCCAAACGATAACCGAGTTTTGGTGGGAGAACAGAACGGAGATTCTTCCTTCTTACTAGTGTAGCGTTCAGATGGAAACCATCTCTAGTTCAGCGCTGGTAAAATTTATATGTTTTCTGGTATTATCTTGTGATTTTATGATCATCATTATTTAAAAAGTTGCTATATTGATTTAAAGTACCTTTGAGGTAATTTTCATAATAATATTGTACCGTAATTATCTTAATTTACGCCTTGGGCGAATTTGCTCTTCGGTGATCAGGTCACCTTGGTTGTTCTTTTATTTAGAAAAACCTTACGTTACTGAGGTCTCGTTGATAAATATATGCACTAGTATAAAATAATCCACCACAAAACAAATGCACCACATTAGATAATTTTCACAAAGGTTATAAACAAATAGGTTTAGTCCAACAAGGTGTACCAATCTCCAAATGTTACCAGTCACCACTATTCACAGAGCGCTACCAACGTAGCCAAGTGACCTAAAACATCAACAGACAAAGACAGAAAACAACTAACTACGATACAAAATGGCGACATCCGTTGCCGAGTAAATCTAAAATTTACAATAACCGAAAGTTAATTTAAATTAGCAGACGAACTTATTACAATATCAGAGGGATATTAGATAAATTGCCAACAAGGCACGATAAATCGATACTAATCAATATTAATGATGGCTGTTACAAAGAACAACCAAGGAGAACTGATCACCGAAAAGCAAATTCGCCCAAGGCGTAAATTAAGATAATTACGGTACAATATTATTATGAAAATTACCTCAAAGGTACTTTAAATCAATATAGCAACTTTTTAAATAATGATGATCATAAAATCACAAGATAATACCAGAAAACATATAAATTTTACCAGCGCTGAACTAGAGATGGTTCTCCCACCTAAACTCGGTTATCGTTTGGAAAGAGACAGACATTTGAGAGTAGAATATGAGCAATAAAGATAGATAGATATTTAGTGTCAGAAATCTGTAAAACCAACTGTTCCAGTAGAAATCAGTGGTGCCATCTGGACTAGACTAGCAGAAACTTAATTCATCGTGGAACACAACAAACTGGAATGAAATAGCTTGCAATTCCGTTACAATTGATATGCTACTAGTTATTGTCACTGGAATGTAAATACGAAAACTTCCTGGAGTTCGTCAACTGACAGCATTAATAGGACAAAATCAAGCATCTGCTGTTTATGAACTGGTAGAGGAATGGGACCTTATTAATGTTGTACCAGGTATCTATTTCGATAAAACAGCTTCTAATACTGGCCAAATCAATGGCGCTTGTATACTAATAGAGCAATAGCTAGGAAGGGACCCCCTAGCAGACATATTTACAAACTAATTTTAAAATACAGTTACCATAAAAATTCTGTATCGAGTCGCATTGAGGAAACCGGAAGACAAAACCTTGAATCTCACTATAAATTATGTGCTAAAAAGTTAATGAGGGGATTATAGGAAGTTGCTGAATTTGACGATAATATTCTTCAGTGGAATTTCACCTCGCAAATTATTTATTTAACATGATGAACGTCCTCTGCAATACGAATAAATAATTTGCAACTCCAGCAACTTCCTTTTATCCTCTCTGCATTCCTATTTGCACAATTTATAGCGACATTCAAGTTTTTGTCTTCCGTTTCCCCCAATGCTAATCGAATATTTTTATCTTCAACTCTGGGCGTAAAATTCATAGTTTCAATTCCTGACCATGATTGCTGAAAGCGTTTAGAAATGGCAATATTTGGCCCTGAGAAAATAGCAGAATTTTTCAAAAACGCCTTTTACAATTAGTTCGTAAATATGTCTGCAAAGGAGGTACAAGAGGTCCCTTTATAGTTGTTGCTCCAGTAGTACACAAACGCTTGTGAATTGTCCAATATTAGAAGTTGTTGTAAACAGAGACCTTGCACAGCATTAGTAAGTTCCCATTCCTCTATCAGTCCACAAAGAGCAGAAGCTTTATTGTGTTCTGTTAATGCTTTCAGTTGAGGAACTCCAAGAAGTTTTCATATATTCATTCCAGTGACAATAACTAGCAGCCTCTCAATTTGATTTTTGCTGGTTATGGAGTTTTAAAAAATTAAAATCCTCTGGGTAAAGGGTTAACGTTATCCAATCGAGTTTAAATTTTATGTACCTAATTATTTCATCAAAAGGAACAATTTCAGGGGATGAGACCAACAAAAAAAAACTGAAATTCAAAAATAAGGACCACCCTAATATACATTTTAATGTTTTACCAAATATACTTTTAACACAATAACAATGTGCTTGTTATAATATTTACGCATAGCAAGCCATACTGTTCGAACGGTAGTTGGTTTTTAACGAAATAATTACTTATGAATTTTTTTTATATTAATTTCTTTTGACAATACCGGAAATTTATTACACTGTATTTCTAAGCTTATTTATTTATAACGAATATATAAATTTTGCATTATATAAACTGTCTGAATTTAGTTTTTCTTCATACTTAATAAAATGTGCATCTGAAGAAAGACAGACCTATTGTACCATAGGGTTTCCATGAGTAAAAGAGGATTAAGTGAAATACTTCGATGCCCAGGCTGCCCTAAAAGCAGTGTGCTCCACCAGGACGAGATCAGCTCTCGTTCAGAAGTGTGGGGAGCCCTAGAAGAATTTACCAGGCACAAAAAGTGAGACTAGTGTTTGTCCTGTGACATGCTAGGAATTCTTAGCAACGAGAAAGCCGACGAATTGGCTAGACTTGGAACTGAGGAGCCCTGCTTCGAACCTGAGCCTATATTGGGCATCACAAGAAGACAGGTCATGACGGCTCTCGAGTGGGCCCAAAAGACACTAAGGAAGTACTGAAGGATCAACAAGGCTCGTAGGCAAACTCGAGATTTTATGACGGGGACGGACAATTCGATATCAGCGTATTTTTCAAACCTGGACTTGAATTTTGATTTTGTCATTTACGGAGTTTTGTGAAGTAAAATAAGTAATATAAACGTAACAAGGTAATAAGAATTAACCAACTATACACGTGGTACAAAAGTTAAGACTCACACAGAGTATGATAACCTGTTACTTAAATTAAATATATTGTTTGAAACGCCATATCCTAAAATGACATTTATTGGACAGTTTCAATGTGATCAAAACAATGTCATTATTGACAAGTGAAAAATAAAGAAAAAAGTGTGAAATAAAGAAATTTTATTTCACAGTATGAAATAAAACTTAATAGTCAATAGACAACAAATTAAATTTCTTATATTAAACATTTATTAATTATTAACAAATTTCATGAACAATTTTATTAGTAATTTAACGAAAATTTTTATGAATAGTACTGTTACTATTTATATTTATTATACTGTTTTCTAATTTCGAATGGCGATACAAAAAATTTTGTATATAACTCGAGACTAAAATGTGTTTTTTTTTCGTGTGGTTTATAGCACTCGCCTTCGATTCGTACTATACGCCCCACTTGCAAAAGAAAACATCATTTTAG
The DNA here is from genome assembly GCA_029963845.1 of Rhamnusium bicolor. Lineage (NCBI taxonomy): Eukaryota > Metazoa > Arthropoda > Insecta > Coleoptera > Cerambycidae > Rhamnusium > Rhamnusium bicolor. The sequence goes on along the minus strand of JANEYF010002586.1, from coordinate 176,275 downwards.
CCACTTGTTACATAAAATACTATTATTTCATTTAAATTATTTATTTTATCCATGCATGCAAAACTGGTAAGACTTCCCAAGGTATAGTATTTTGTTTCTGTATGGTTTTATTATGCACATTCGAGTTTATCATATGAGTAATTATTTGATTTGCTGAAACGAATAGGATAATGGGAAAACCTCTTTATAAATATCCAAGGATATATTGACTTAGTTTTTATATAATTTATTCAGTCCTAAAATCAGATATCAGCTATTTTTATGTAGATGAATGCGCCACCCGTCGTAAATCTATGTGAGTCATACAATTTATAGAGGTGCGAAAGCATATATTAAAGGACAGTGGTCGGTTGTCCCTTGATTCATATATCCTAATTCGAGGGTGAATTGACTACACAGGGATAGGTTTACCCCTAATGGGTAGCCACGTAAGCTTGAGTAAACCCACGCAACGCCTCGACAACTGTACTCCTATATCAATTAGGCAAGGACAAACGGTGCACCCCGACAATTCATTTATACTGCTTTAAGGAAAAAGAAAAGTAAAACTTGACACTGAATTTATATCTTGGATAGCTTTAGAACTGCTAACATTTTTCAATTAAAGAGGATTAGAGTATTTATACCGAAATATTTCTAAATATTTGATATTGTTTTATTTAATTAATAATCGGCGATTTTTAATTTTAATTGTGCATCTTATTCTTTATTTTTGTTTGTGACGTCATCACTGCTTCTGTTATGACTACATCGATATATTTTTTTAAATGGAACACTCAGTATATTTCTCCATTTTTGTGTTCTGCTTCAACAGCTGTTTCCAAATATGTATCACTTAGGTTCTGGAATTGATAAGTTGGAAGATACGGCCATCGGCCATTAAAAAAAAGGAACAAGTAAAAAAGTAAAATAAATACGTTTTTTATTAATTTTTGAAGTAGGCTAGTTTCTGTTTGTTTTCTGTTTTATCATTATCATCTTTGACAGTGAATCATTTAATATTACTTTGCCCCAGTAGTGGTTTCTCGATAATTGTTGTCGATTTATTTTAATTTATAACATAAATGTGTTTGTAAAGCAGAGAATTGATATTCTTACATTGATTGAATATGGTGATAGGATGCGAACTCAACAAGAAGTATGTATATTTTAGTGGCTCTTGAATCCACAAACCAGCGTTCGCCAGGTTAGTCGCGATTATGATGTTACTAAAACGTCAGTACATACAGCATTAAAATTAGAAAAATTGCATATCTTTAAGATTCAGCTTGTACATGAACTAAGTGATGATGATCCAGATCGGAAGACACATTTTCTGGAACAATGATGAATATATGCAATATTATTTTTTCCGATGAATACACTTTCAAATTAAATGGTGAGTGAATCATCAGAATTGTAGATACTGGGCTAGGGAAAACCCTCGATGGATGCGGTAGCAGCACACACGTATCCACATAAAGTAAATGTGTGGACGGGAATCGTAAGAAATAGAATCATTGGACCCTATTTTTTCGATGTAACTCTAAACGTACCGGCATATCTATAATTTTTAATGGGCTATCCCAACGTGATTAAATGTATTCCTGAAATGTTGACAAAAGCCTGTGGTATCAACAGGATGGTGCGCCTCCCCATTATGCAGCAGACGTTCGAAGGTATCTTGACCAGATATTTCTGAACAGATGGATTGGAAGACGTGGACCCATCGAATGGCCACCAAAGTCACCGAAACTCAATCCATTAGATTATTTTCTGTGAAGTCATCTAAAAACTCAGTTTATAAAACCAAACCGGAAAATATTGTTGAATTAAAAGAGAGAATTAGAACAGAAATAAACAACATTTCTCAGGAAACTATAAACAAGGTTCAGCAATACTTTATTCATAGTTTAGGGTACTGTTAGCTACAACAAGGAGTACAGTTTGAATATTTACTATAAATTGTTTTTATTATCAACTAACCGTGGGTTCTAGTGACTATTATTTTGTTCAAACAAAACATGAAAAGTTAGTAAATGCTTATATTCAAAATGGCCGTATCTTTCAACTTATCAATTTTAGACCCTAAGTGTGATACATTTTTGGAATCAGCTATTGATTCTGAATCCAAAAATGGAGAAATATACAAGGTATTCTTTTTAAACAAATATCGAACATCATAATGGAAACAGTGATGACGTCACAACAAAAAATAAAGGAAGAGATGCGCAATTGAAATTAAAAATCGACGTATCCGAGGATTCTTTCTAAATATTTTTGGTTTAGGAAATAATGAATTTATTCCATACTTTACGGACACACTGTATAATTGAATCAGCTCATGAAACCTATGTTTAAACGATGTTTTAAATAGGAAACGAGGAACAGGTACTATCATATAATATATAAGATGTATGAAACATAAACTCTAAAATTCACTTCGCACAAATAATGTCTGTAAATTGAGAAGGGTCTATGGCATAATCACTCAAACCGTTTTCAATATGGTACGTAAGGCGGGGCCTTAATACCGTGGTTATATATTATTATTGCCTTCCTATGCTACTCTTAACATTCAGCACGGAAAAATCTACGCCCACCTCAAGCCTTTTCTATTCCATGGCGTATTTAATTTCTTAAGGGCAATCAAACATATTAATTGTGAACATTATCAAAATATTATAATACAGTTAATATTAGGAATAATCTGAGATTTATTCAATCAGAAGAGATATACTTAGGAAACTATGAATGTGATTATATACTTTTATATATTTTTTAATAATTTTATAAAGATAAGATATTAAATTTGTCTGCGGCCCCAAACAATTAGCTTTGGGTAGAGAAGAAACTTCCTACATTTGAAGTAATTATAAAAATATTGTAAAAATATGTTTTTTAAGATTTGAGGTCTGCCGAATATGAGGAAGTAAGAATTTATTATTTATTTCTTATAATAATGTAACATGGTGTTACGCCACTGGACTGTGTAGACTGGTTAGATGAGACTGGAATTGTATGGGAACGGCCGGGAATATTCTGGAATGCTCTAGACCGGGTGAATGGATGTATAAATAAGACGCACGGTGGGCCTAGACTTAATCTTAAGAGAACGTGAACGAGTAAAGAAGAAATAGAAAAAAGACTTATAAGTTGTGTTGTTATCAGTTGTGATTATAGTTAAGACAGTAATTAATCTATTGTTGTTAATTGTTAATTAGTAAATAAAGTAGTGATTAAGTGTTAGCTGGACTTTCAATCAACGAATCTACGAGTAGAGGTGTTTGTGTGGATAGCAAAAACGTAACAATTTGGTGTCAGAAGTGGGATTGGAAGAGAAATTTCTGGAATATTCGAAAAGGTTCTACAGTGTTCTTCTCAGAAATAAGTGGTAACACGGAGAATTAAGCTACTGGACAGTGTTTGGTGGACTGCTTCTGGACTGAATAGTGACTAAAGTGGATTTTCGAGAAGTTTCTAGAACATTCGATTTAGAAATTGCTGCAAATACGCGAGTGCCGCTAGTAATAACGTGTTGTGGACTCAGAAAAAAGACTATCAGTGCAATTTCGGTAAAGTTCTAGAACATTCTATTTAGGAACTATAGGAGATACTTGAATTGTGTCGACGAGAACGTATTATAGACTCAAAACAAGACTTATTAGTGATATTTCGTGAAAATTCTCGAACATTCTATTGCACAATTAGTGGATATAAGAGAATTTTGGCAGCAAGAAAGTAACATAAACTCTAAATAAGACTTTTTAGTGTTGTTTCGAGATTTCTCTGGTACATTCCATTATTCAAATAGACGTGATAGATACATTTTATGGACATTATAGTGTGGTCAACTTTATTTTGAACTGATTTACCTGTCGTGAGTTAATGCCAACAACAAGAAGCATGGCGGAGAAACAAACACAAGACTTACTTGCAGCATTGGTGCAACAAATGGAAAAACAGAAAAGAGAACGCCAGGAAGAATTAAGAATGATTATGGAAGATCAAGAGAGAAAACGACAAGAAGAAAGAGAGGAACAAGAGAGAAGACGACAAGAAGAAAAAGAAGAACAAGAGAGAAGACGACAAGAAGAAAAAGATGAACAAGAGAGAAGACGACAAGAAGAAAAAGAAGAACATGAGAGAAGACGACAAGAAGAAAAATAAGAACAAGAGAGAAGACGACAGGAAGAAAAGGAACAGCAAAAGAAAGGAACGCCAGGAAGAATTAAGACAAATTATGGAGGGACAGCATCAAGTCATGCTCTCGATCACTGAACAATTGAAGGAAGATGTACAGGCTGAAGTCATGGAAGTTAAAGAAGAAGTTAGTGAAGTTAGGGAAGAAATAACTGAAGTTAAGGAAGAAGTAGCCCGACTCAAACAACAATTAAGAGAGAAGGGTGGCCAGTTAGTACTGTCGTCTGGTACTAGGTTACAACCACCTTCCTTCGACGGTCAAAGTTCATGGTCAACTTATAAGAGACACACGTAAGCGTGTATTACATCAGTAGATGTCGAACGGTCGTTTTCAAAATATAGAATATATTTTCACCAAAGCGAACATCACTCATGGAGACAACCATAGAAACATACCTGCTGCTGCAAGATGGCTACACATCTTCTTCAGTTTGTGATAAGCAAGCTAGTTCATCAAGCTAGTTAAGAGGGTAAGTTTTACATACATTGTTATAAATTGTAACAGTTTATTGTTTCTCGTATTAGTTAATTTCGCGTACGCCACTGGACCACGGAACATTTTTGACAGCCCTATTCATAAGTCTTCAAATAGTGTAGAAAATGAGATGTGAACGATAAGCGGACCACACTGCACAACAGTAAATATCCTTTAATTGTTTTACCAATGAAAATCATTACTAATAAAAAATATATATAAAGAGTTTTTAATCCTAAATTAATATTATAAAGTTCCAAATGACATCATTCCATTTCCCATGTGTGAAAAGGCAAATGATTTTGTCTAATTTGAATAGCTGCATTTATTTTCTCTATTAACTACACCACTGTCTCAAGCTGACGCGGCATAATATCTTCCGCAGGTAACCTGCTGCTGCATTGTGCCAAGAAGGAGTGAGATCAGCTTCGAGGGTCGAACATTGGGGCGGCAGCAGATAACCGATGAATTATTCTCGACACATTACTGCAGTACTCCCCCAATGACTTTATTAGATGTTGACTCTGCGGAGAACTGAATATTTTTATTCTAAACAGAATGTGTACAATACGTAATTTAATTAATGTTTTCGATTAGTTCATTTGCTAACATAACCGTAATATGAATGGAAATACTATAGCAAAAAGTTTATAAGATAATTTAAATATTTTATGCATATTTCTTTAAAAGCTTTTATAGTATGTGACTAATAATAGTATTTCTATAAAGTTACAGAATATTTTGACTTGTGCAAATAACATTATAACTCATTCCTTGGAACAATTTAGAATTTTATATATTGAGGTGTAAAAAAATCACTCCCATTAAATCTATTACCGAATTTTTGTTTGCAAAAATGAATTTATTATTAACAAATATGACATCGTCGTAACTTTATTTTAAACATAACTTAATCTTAACTTAAGATACGATAAATGTTTTGTTCATTTCTCGTAATATTCGGAATAAAATGTATACGTATATATATACATATATATATATATATATATATATATATATATATATATATATATATATATATATATATATATATATATATATATATATATATATATATATATATATATATATATATATATATATATATATATATATATATATATATATATATATATATATATATATATATATATATATATATATATATATATATATATATATATATATATATATATATATATATATATATATATATATATATATATATATATATATATATATATATATATATATATATATATATATATATATATATATATATATATATATATATATATATATATATATATATATATATATATATATATATATATATATTATATTTTTTTTTTTTTGTGGAAAACCACGCTGCCGTGGTTTTCCACAAAACACGAAAACAACATATAGCGCACCCGATGCGCGCCTTGGCAGCCAAGTTGATATCATCCGGAGATAATTAAAACATTATCTTTAATCACCTCCAGATGATGTTAACTTGGTTGGCGAAATGCATGTAGAATACAGTAACGTATGTTGTTTTGTTGAAAACCATGTCAATGTCTACATTTCACAAGCCAAAGTTAATCAATCGGTACAGAGTTTAACCAGCAAACTAGGGAAAACGAGTGCAAATCTGACGCAAATTGATAAATATGATGGAAAATTACTAAAACATTCTTTCCAAGATTTTGTGAACAGATAAATACTGTTTCACATGTTCGCAATTACCACCATGTTTGGGCACATGATAACCGACATGTGAAGGCATTATCTCTTCAAGATGAATTTAATGTGAATATATGGATGTATTTCATTGGCGAGTATTTATTTGGACCATGTGTTCTTCCACTTTGATGGAAAGTATAACCAAAAATGGATAAGCAGAAACGGTTCAATTGCTTAGCTTCCTCGTTGACACTCCATTTTCATACTTGAGGCTACTTGAAACAGAAATTTTATGCAGTTCCTATCTATTCAAAGGAACAATTAATTCATTACAAACAATATTTTACAAGCATAAATAAAATTATTGTGAGAAATATGTTGAGGTGATTGGTGAACTTTTTGAACATTTACCACACTGAGTGCTTTTTTTTATTCTTTTAATTTATAATTGTTAACTATTTCATCTAAAAAATAAACACTTCGTTGTCTGTTATTGACCACTGTAATTGATATGAGCATTTGTCAATAATTTTATGCCTGTGGTTCAGATAAGGAATAGGTAGCAAATTATGACAACCAATCGACTGAACAATAATTTCTTTATCAGACTGTGTTTTAACGATCAATTTCTAAATGAAACCGAATATCAGTGTAAACAGCATGTAACAGAATAATCAAAATAAATCAGGAATTCCATGTCGGTGACCAAAAATGATCACTCTCGTAATAATAAAAAAAATGTGTATGTAACTGAGATATATCATGACCCTGAAGAAAAGATCAACCAGTATATCTTTTCTAAAATTATAATTATCATATGTTATTGGCCTCGACAAATGTAGTTCAACAAATTTTAGATCGATGGCACAATACATGCTGGAGATACAAAGAATAAACCGAAAATATTTCGAAACTTCAAAAAACGATGAGGTTTTAGAATTTTCTTACTTCGACTTGTTCGTTGAAGTTTAGCTGAGTTGTTTTGAGACATTCTGTTGATTCCCGAAGTTTGGAACAGTTATTAACATCACATACAGGGTGTTCAAAAGAACGTACCAACATTTCTCGGTCAAGTAATACATCAAATAAACGGAATTTGCGTAATAAACAAAATTTTTTTAACATGTTTTATTACAACATCAAAACTACAATAGATATCGGATTGATATTAGCTACGGGTACGTTTTCAAGGTCGAATACGATTAAGATAATCCTGTTGTGACATGTCATCAGGGAGCGGATATGATTGCCGCAATTAGGCCGCTAGTGCGCGGGTGACAGTCTCGCACACTGGCTGACCAAACCGCGGCGGCCAACAGAGTATATGAAATTATATGTCCCGCCGCACACTGGTAGTGTCAATGCCAGTGTGTGGCAGAACGTAAAACTCTGTTGGCCGTTGCGACCTGGTCACCGCGACCTATCTCCCAGGCGCGGGGGCTCTTAATTTTAAATAAAAAAGGTACTCCTGTTCAAAGTCATCAAAAGGTACTCTTTTAGAGTTATTTGATATTAGAGATGGTCAGTGAGCAACAAGCGATGACTGGATTTTTTTTATTTCCTGTTAATGTGGTTTAACAGTACATTAACATTAATAATAAATATATAATCTTAAAGCTACTATCTGATTAACTGCATTAGATCTCAAAATATCCCGCATGTTTACAAACATATAATCGCATTAAATTTCAACACTCAATGCCTCCAGAACTGTTCATAAGTTTATTAAGTAAACCCCACTCTTTTTTTATATTATCTGCCATAAAAATGTTGATACGGTTTTTTGAAATACCCTGTACATGTTTTACGAAATTTAAAAAAGGATGAAAGTTGAACATATTGTTATCCCATTTGGTGCTTTATTTAACAAACTGGAGTATCAAGGGAAAACGATGATCATATGGCTACATTATAAAAAGCTAGGACCCTTTCAACCATTGTCAACGTCGCTGATCCGGTTTCTTTAACTAAATGGAACGAAACTTAACAAGTGGAAACAGCTTAAAAAAAGTGACTGTCTGAGTTAACAAAATCAATAATGTTTTCTTTTTAGTTGCCATCGAGACATACCAATGACAAAAATTAGAAGGATCTTTATTTCAGGTTTGATAGCAATGACACTAATTTTAAACATGTCCATCGATATTTATAAATTAACAATATTCTTCAAATAAATTTCATTATTCAATTATTCTATAGTCAATAATACAAAAAAGAAAACAAAAACAATAGTTGCAAGGTAAATTTTCCTTGGGTTTTGCAGAATGGGATTAAGGATAACTGGGTACTGCTGCAAATGTTCCTTAAATTAAATTTTTATAAAAGTTTATACAGGGTGTTTCAGAAAACATGCAGCAACTTTCAGTTGGAGATTCACAATCCAAAAATAACAGAAAATGTTCTGGAAACGTTTCGTTGCTGAGATACAGTGTGTTAACTGTTACAAAAACCATCGTTTTTCCTATAAATCTAAAAATTGCTTGAAGGCGTCTTGTTAAAACTTGGGGTAAGTACGTATTGCATAGAAAGGAATTTTTTTCAGTTAAACTAATTTAATGTATTAAAGCACCCCCGCCCTGGGCTGCTTCATCGCGAATAAATTTCCTAGATTTTTTACATAAAACTAAATTATTCCCAAGCATTTATCTCATTATATTACAAATTAACTATTACATAAAAAATGTTAAATCATTTTCTTATAATTTTGGCAGAAAACGTATGCATTTAAACTATAGAATCTAAATTATTCATCTTGTAAAAGAACACACAGTATTCATTTAATATTTTATCGTTGACAAAACTGTACAAAATCTCAAAGCATTCTACAGCCGAGAAGCGATAGCATAAGCAAACCGACGTAAACACGTAGGGTTGTAAGAGTTTTACTAAAAATTGGGTCAAAGGCTAATAAACATAGAGTCATTATATCACTTCTCACCTAAAGCATCTTGAGGTTAATTTCGTTGGTAGAGCACAAGTAGTTAGCGTTTGGCTATCTCCATCAAGCTTGCAGGCTTGAACAAAGAACTCACTCACGGGAAATCATATAAATACGCGAGATTTCATACGATCTGGGTCACATTTCTGACAACCCCAAGCTATACGCTTTGGTTCTACGGAATCGGGTACGAAGAGATTGTTCACTTCTCCGTGGCAGAGTCGTGCCACATCTCTGACAACCTCAAGCTTTACGCTTTGGTTCTAAGGAATCGCGTACGAAGAGATTGTACGACTCTCTGTAACATAGTTGTGCTCCAGGTCAACTCTCTGATAGCCCCAAACTTTACGCTTTGGTTTCTCGGAATCGGAAAATAAGAGAGTGACCCCGTCTCGGAGTTATTGCTATCCACCAGCATTGGGAGCCGCGCTTTATTTGCGTGCTATAGCCACCGACACCGCCGTCGATATGGAGGCGAGTAACTCAGGTGTTACTCTGGAATCCGGGGGAATGGGCCCCGCGGAACTCTCCGTGTATACAAGAACTGGTAAGGACGGCATTTAAATAATTTTTAAACTGCTTTGCCATTTCCTACGTACTCGAGTTCAGTAAAATTCGTTAAACTTATTCAATTTCTTTGTTACGAGTAAAATGGCAACGTTAATCAAAGTACAAATCTATATTTTTGGGTTTCGCGGTTTTTAACAATATTTGACCGGTGGTACCAAATGATTTACAGATAGAATTTTTCTGTTATAATGCACTACTTAATACATTTTTATTAATAATTAGTACAGTCTATATTAATTCAGGTAGGATCAGTAATAGTAGTTGGAACTTACATTCACTTGTACAAATCTAGTTAGGTCAAAATAAGATAATGTACAAAATAAATAGTGCCCAGTTGAATCAACAATATCGGTAATTTTATCAAATTTCACCTCTTGTGCGAGGTAATAAAATAAATAACACTCGAGTCAATAGTTATACTAAAATATCTGCAATACAGTTTCTGATGAAAATATTCTTAAGGTGGCCACCCCACCTATGTAAATTTATTTATGGAATGCCTAAAAAGTTTGACCAGCTTCCATCGATAGTTTTATATATTTCCAAGGTATTTAGTTTATGTGTTAATGCCGTTAAACTCTCTTAAATAAGTTAGTACGTTGTTACTTACGTAAAAGACAACGGCGCTTGTTTCCACCCAAATTGCCGGAGTTTGAAACCAGGCAAGACCAAGTCGATGAGGTATAGTGGATGAGCAAGCCTGCACCCATCACCATCATTTGAAGGGGATTTAAATTATGGGTTCCGTACATATCTGCAATGTGAATTATAATAAATAATAATAAAAACCACAGAAATTAGAAAACCCCTAAATCCAAAACCGAAGCTGTTTGCTTATAAAAACGTGGACATACAACCATTCCCAATGACATTGTTAACGCCGGTGGCGAGATTCGAATCTGTAGCTGTGATAATTAAATTTCTAGTCACACTTTTCAACGCACGTTTTAACCAACTGCACCACTGAGTCGAATTGACGTGTCATATTTGCTATGCATATCTGCGCTATTCATTTACAATTTTCATGTACTGGGTTAAATATTTCTTGATGTTGTCAAATTATTTTTGATGCAGGAGTAGCAGACACTCTTTCAATGGTTGAATAATTATCAATTTCTACACAAAACAAGTTTAACAAACAAGTACGATTCACAAGATTAATCATATAAGTGGAAAATTATGAATAATACTTGATGCAACAAGTATAACATAGTGCAACATCTACATGCAAAATGTCACAATTAGACTGATGTGCGTAGGTACTAAGTAGGTCATGAACAAGATGTGTAGGTTAGTATATCGCATTTTTATTTCACTCCCAATCTACTTAACATCGCCCAATTACGCAAAAGCCAAACTCCTGAAAACTGCGCAGTGCTTGCAGCTATTAAAGATGATTAAACGCAACCATCTGCATATGAACATATGAAATTTTAAACCGATGTAAAATTGTTCGTGATGTTTTAAACCAAAATAAAAATCAAGCTCAATAGCTAGAAGTGACCCAATTGTTTTACTATATTAATAAAACCAAATTCGAGGCCATTAGTTGGAAATGACCCAAATATTTTACTCTGTTAATAAAATGCCGTTCAAGAAATCGTATTGCAGTCGGCGCGGCAACACGACTTTAAGCCAGTAAACAGCTACTGGATATGTTAGAGACTGCTTTAAGTATCAAGCTGTTCCAAAATATTTTTATTGTATTGTTTTAGAAAATCAAAAACAAAATCATACATGGGAATTAAAAGAAAATAGTTCGTTGAGTAACTACAGATATCAAGAATTAATAGATAAATATAACTAAGCACTTAAGACTCACCCTGTATATGCAAATTGTACAAATCAGTTATAACCAGTGTTTTCTTCTACCCTGTCGGCTTTGAATGACCCTTAGCTAGATAACCTGTGTTATTATTTATTACTTACAAATAATAATTATAAAATACATTTTTTGCTACTACTCGGTAATTACTGCAAAAAAATTATTTACTTACCTTACTACTGCACTTCCTTACAGTACAACGCCAATATAGGAACAGCCGAATTTTATAACTTTGATATACACTGTACTTATTGTCAAAAATTAAGTAAATAAATGTGTCTTAGTTTTCTATGCGTCAGTTACTTTTTTTAAACTTAAATTTAGGGTAGACAAAAATTTATTATACGTTAGTTAAATGTGCTTTTTAACTACGAAGTTGGCGAGGGTCTTTATCAGAAGGACAGTCCCGGTGTAGTATGAAAAACCAGGTTATCCTCAAGAGGAATGCAGTAGATATGTATAAATAACTGAAACGGCGGACGTACCATATTGATATAAATGAACAAGGCAGAAGTGAGATTTATGACATTTCTACCGACTTACACACTACCTATGACGTCATATTTTACTTCCGCCACACCAGCTTCCGTTACTGTAGATAACTCCGTTTAGTTCGCCTCTGGCACGCCTGAAACGTCAGATTTCATTTTCATCCTAATTGGAAGCTTTGAGATAGCTTGGAAAGCCAAAATAGTTGTAATAAAATCAGGTGGATTTTAGGTGCATCGAATAACAAGATTACTCTAAAGGCTTGAAAATTTATATTACATGACACTTAAATTTCATCAATAGTAGTTTTTGTTATATGGTTTAATACTTACATGGCATTGCGGATTTGCAAAGTATCCATTTTTATTTTGATTAAATGCACAAACTAAATAGGGAAGAAAACTGAAATTTTTATACCTTGGATAACGACAATAATAAATTATATAAATTTTTTTGTATGTCTCGAGTATCTTTGTTATGAGTGATTTTATGATATTAGTTATTTTCACCAAAAATATATAGTGATTAGACTATCAAGGAAATATGAGGAACAAAAATTAAGATTAAAATCATTGAGGTGGTAAATAAAAGAAGACAGGTTGGTTATATTTCAATGGTAACCTACTGTAGAAAATTGACAATATCATATGCCTTCCGATATATTATCGCATGGGTCATATCGCACAGTACTATCTGTTGCTAAGTAACATCAACAATAACGCCTGATCAACTTATCTGAAATAATGACAATTATTCGTTATTAAATCATAAGGAAGGACAAGGTTATTCATTATAAATTACTCACTCCTTATCATCATTATTATTGCCTATAGAAAAAAAGAGCTTTAAATAAAAGTTGTCTGGTTATGACTGAATTTTGTTAAAATGCTATCAAAAGTATAGTAGCGTGCAGATTTGAGGAGATGCAAAAAAAATAACATATTTTTTTAAATGTATATTATAAAATTTTTGGAATGATCCTTTGTTCCTGATTTCAAAAATATACCATAAGTTATGGCTACCACCGTTTATGAGTTATTAGACATCGAAAATCTTAGTTAATCTAGTTACTGTAAGTATGGAAATGTTAACATTATTAAAGTGAGCTATGAAAATGACAACTATTATGTTTGATAAGTGACATTTCTTTAATGAAATAATCAAAATCATTTACAGTGAGGAAGAAAAAGTCCAAATATTTACTTGTTATATACAAAATAACAAAAATAAACGTACAAAAATAGCATATAGGGTATTGTATCCAAATCGTCCAACACCATCAGAAAATACGTTCCAAAATATGTACCGAAAGGTGAATAATACCTCCAGTTTTAGTAGCATGTAGTTCAAGCAAACCAGGAAGAACAGCTAGATATACTGCTTCATTTTGAAGATAGGCCCATCCATATTTATTCGCGAATAGACGTTTTTGAAACATTGTATCATGTTTTAGAAAATTCTAAATTAATTTTTTAGAAATAATATCTCGGAAACTTATAAGTAAATTACATAAAATTTAATTTAAAATGCTAACTAAATATGAAACAATTAAGAAAATATCTTATGGCGCGGGATGCTAACATCATTGGCGTCAATTTCACGATATATAAAATTATAGACACAACCATTTTCCATAAGACTCCTTTTTATAAAATAAAATGTTTTTTTAATCATTAAGTAGGTATTTTTACGCGAAACACCCTATATAATCATAACCCTAGTTATCTTACAATTTATGGTCAACTACTAATAGAATCAATTTGATGCTACATGTATGGAGGAAGAGATAAGTTGGAGACAATTTCATGGAGATAGATTTTTTATTAACAAAATGTTTGTCTCTTTTGATTGTCGAATTACTAATTTATTTTTCTCAGAAAATATAATATAATAGAGTTAATAGTGTTTAGTTAAAGAATTATTGTTTAAATTGAATATTATCCCAAGACAAATTCACTGTCTTCTTCCACCAACTTCAATATTTCTAGCGGTTCCTCAAGTAAGTATAAATTTCTTTGCAATTCCTTGATTACATTTTTCAAAAATAATGTCTTTTTTTGCGACTAACTTTATAAAGCATTAATTTTCAGATTTCTTTCAAGACTTATTTCTGCTGGTCTTTCCAGCTACTGTAATTTTTTTTGCGAAGAGTTGATTACTTTCTGTAAAGATGTATCTATACAAAGCATTCTCACCGACCTGACAGTTGTATTTACAAATTGCTTATATCATTGCAAAACCATTTTTAACACATTTTATTTATTTCTTATATAAAATTTATGATTTGTTAACTATACCATATTTTTAGAGAATATGAGATTTTTACAGTTTGATTCTTTACCAGACATATTTTACACATAATAATAATTTTAAGTTTCTAGAAGGTTTAAAAAACTAATACATTAATATTACAGTTCGAGTGCCAGGCAACTTATAATTATACAGTGCAATTAGGTTCCATCTTATATTAGAAGGAATTGCAATTCACTTAGTAGTTCAAATGAAGTATCTTCCCTTTCTCGTATTAGTGTAATGTAGTGGATATAATTTGTGGTTGTTTTGTGTTTGATAACTTTTTTAGGGTATGTTTAGCTGCTCTTTAGAGCACTATATTCACCAAAGGACAAATAAATTAACAATGCAGTTAGCACTATCATATATTATAGTTGGAAACTTCTGGGTCTCGGAGTTTGCTTAAATGAGTAAATTAACATTGATATTCTCTGCTCTTTCTGCATTTCATTCTCTGTTTTGCCTGTTTATTTGTGTAACGTAAGGCATATGCTTATTCTCTGTTTTAGGGTCGGATGACAAAGTAAATAGATTTTCGTTCATTTGATTTGAAAGCAGACAAATTAGACCATATTTTATTATAATCGCTAAATGTGGCAACAGAAGTTGCCCTCTATTTAAAGCAGTGGCGGATTTAGGATGTGGCTAAAGGAGAGTGCAACAGTATCGTATTAAGGGGGAATAATAGTAGTAGACCTAGCAGCAATTTTGCAACTTGTGACCACATTTGCACAGAAATTAACGTTACATTAGGCGTAGAAAATCGTCCTCATATCATACACGACCTATGACCGACTAGGCAACATCGCTTATCAGTTGTGACTAAAGTAAAATAGACACATTTAACAACTGGTCGACTAAAATACAAAGACTGTGAACGTTGGTGTCTTGGGTTTATTATTGACTTTATGGAAATTTCGTCATAAGATTAAAGTCATTCTTTAACATTTTATAGACGACGACGTATTGTGGTATGATGTTTTGTAATTGTATGATTCTAATAGTCTTTAGGGCAAATTATTGGATATTGTTTATAATAATAGAAAACTTAATCCCTGGTAAGTTCAACTTGTTAGTCATATATTTAAGTATTTTATTATTTATTGTTGCATGTTCAATCATGTTAATTTAGTCTTATTTATGTGTAGTTATTTATCTATAACTCGGTACTTAATTAATATTTATTTTTTGTACTTATTACAAAAATTTATTATAATTTTCTATTTTTAGAGTTTATACTTTTGCCATCTTTGTCTGGAAATAAAATCGTTCTAGTATAGAGGAAGAGTTTTTGATCCCACTAAATCTTCAAAAACCAACTGTCTTAAAAAGCAGTCCGGTAAAAAGTTAAAATGCTGCCTAGGAAAACAACGATTTTTTTCGTTATCTCTATGATGTGGCTAAGTTGTACGCCTCCCGATACAAAATCCTAGCCACCATTGGGCCGCAAATTTTGGATTTTGTTAGATATTAAAACTAAATTTTCATTTGTCACGAAAACAACTACATATTACATATTTCCTAATTTATTAATATTGAACAAAGCAAAACCTTAATGAAGAGAGTACACATTCCCCGCGCCCCTCCCTTAATTCCGTCACTGATTTAAAGTGTGTTAACTCGAGGATATTTATTTTATTCTTTCAATTTATCTTATCTTGATTATTGGTAAATTTTCAAGGATCTAAAAGGGCCCCTCGGTGTAGAGTTATTTACAATAAGAGAAACAAAGGGATAACGGAGTTCAAAAAATTATACAAAGCACAAGTGTACCAGTGCACTAACTAGCATTAGTTAGCATGCGAACATGAAATCTTAAACTGTGTTCTGTATACTGTACTTTTCAACTTTGTTTTAGTTATTTTAAAATGTTGGCATTTACTTCATTATTATTAGAATTTTTCTTTGATGATAAATTTACTAAATATGATTTTAAGGAAACAACTGCTCAGCGGGCAAATACCCCGACCTGCATTGGATTACACCTTCAAATCATGATAGATCGATAGCCAATATCATTTGTCAATTTCTAACCAGACATAGACTGCTTTCGAACTTATTTGTTTTCCTCAGTCTGCCATAGGTTATGGAACAGACAAATGGTAGTGTCCAATCTGCTAGTCATATACTAACTAAGGTAAATTGAGTAGTGGTGAGAGGTATGAAACTTCTCGTATGGTCTAAATGCTACTATCCGACCGACATCATAGATGTCTCTGTGGCGGATAGCGACTTGTAAAGTGTAAAGGCAAAACAGAAATCTATAAATTAATTAACTAATATTTCTGTTTTGCTTTTACACTCTTTCATATCGATCTGCATTGAAACTAGTTAGAAACCATTAATTTATTGCCCAATGGTCATTGTTTGACCCAATAATCCTTGTGTTATAAGTGACGTTATTTATTTATATGACGATTATGATTATGTTGACTGAAAACCAAAGACCTCATTAGTCCTGAGGAAGACAATAAATTTTGTCGAAACGTTGACTAAATGAGAATTCGAGGTTTTCTTTACTAATTTTATCCAAACAGGCTAATAAAACTACATTAAGAAATCAAAATTTTCCATATTATTTGTTGCTTTTTAAATGTTGATTTAGGTATATTTATAATATTAATAATCCGGCCATTGTTCTACCGATTCAACTCAGCTCATGTAAAAGTTAATAGGGCAGAGTAGAGAGTCTATAAACTCGCTACATATTTTTAGTGCAATTCGAAAATAATGAAGTTTAACAAGAGGTTTTAAAATAAATAATTTGTAGAATTTTATACATATACGCATACATTATGAAACAAATAGATATCGGAATTTATATTAATTTTTCACAACCAAACTTCGTGATGTTCTCTTAAATCTTTTGTGTATTAGCATAAGCTGTCCCTTCGAAGCCTTTCTAGAGAATCAGACTAATACTAAATCTAGTCACTGGTGATTTGATTATTCTAGTTGATAATATATAAAGCATTCTACTTCTATCAAGAGTCAGCATATCTACATTCGGTCATTTGTGTTGTCTATCAACTTAAGCATTTTAGCATTTTTTTAATAAAAATTATTTTGTACCTAAAAGAAATAAATTAATTATTTAGGCAATATATAAGCATCCTTTGAAACTTAATATGATAAAAATAAAGTATCTAAATAATAAATTTATTTTTTTCTAATACTGCATAATACGAAGCAAACCAAATATCAGATTTTTTTATGATTATTTTAATTATGAATATGATATATATTCGTTACATTAACCAGTTCCCTCAGAACATATTTTCTGTTCAATGCAATGGTTGGAAATTAGTAAATTAACAAAAGTTCCCATCTCATTAATAATTCGGTACTATGTCCATAAAATTTAAACCGTATATAAGCTTATGCCAAAAAGCAACCTAAAACTTGACTAGGGTTTCACCTTCATTCAGGGCACAAAGAAACTTTTTTCAGCCTGTGAAAACATGTCACTGTTTATTCAGTAACAAGGATTCTCGATTTAGTACTTAATGTTTAATTTAGAACTAAACTAAATGTGGCATTTTACCTTCGCTTATAAATATGATATTTATTAAATATGCATTTTTCATACGGTTCGAATAAACACTGTTAAAATATTAAGAAAAGGTTTGTCTATTAATCAATAAGCCTGGCCAAAGTCATTAATCCTACAGAGACGTACTGGGTATGCATCATATCATAATACTTGAATAAGTACAATAATAAAAACAAAAATATTTTATATATTGTGATGTATGTTTTTGTACTATTTCGTTCGCTTTTTTATGTATTTCCTTATATTTTGTAAGCTTAGTGCTGCACATTATTATTAAACTGTTAAATGACGTTCACACATGTACATTGTATATCTAAGTGATAACTAATAATAAATAAATAAATAAATAAAATAAATGGAAATAAATTTCATTAATACTGGTACACTTTATAAAAATATGTACAAAACTCACCTTTTAAGTAGATTTATGAAGTAGCTTGGTTGTCGTTATCACAAACTGGAGCACTTCTGTAATAACTGTGTAGCTTCAGATATGTTTCTACAGTTGTCTCAGTAAGCGATGTTCGCTGTGGTGAAAAAATATGTTTGTATTTTGAAAAAGACCGTTCGGCATCTACGGAAGTAATACAGGCATAAGTAAAACACTCTGTGAACTCACTTAACGCAGCTGTAGATGCACCATCACAAATTTGTCTTAATTTGGTAAAATCAGGATCTTTCCGTAATACACTCTCGAATTTTTCAATGGCGGGCTTATTTTTTGCGTCATTTATAGTCTGTAGCTATGTATTTACGTCGTCCACTATTTGCAGCGATTCCACTAACGACAACGAAGTATTTTACAATTTTTCTATTGCGTCGTGTAATCCTCTATAATTGTTATAAATAGTTTTTAAATCTGTTTCAAGGGAAACATCTTGAAAGCTTGTCTGGCTTTCCATAATAGCTGCAGCCTCGTTAGGGTCGATATGGAGTATCACAGCTTTTATATGTTGAAAATATTCAGCATAATAAAAAGCTGCCTTCAACCACGTTTTCCAACGTGTAAGAATTGGCTCTGGCGGTTCCGGAATACCAGGACATAGTGTGCGAAATGCTCGAAGCCGTTTAGGAGATTTGAGAAATACTTTTTTTGTATTTGCTACTAATGCATCTACCTCTGGAAAACATTTTCGAATCGTTTCTGCTACAAGATGGAACGCATGCACTTTACACGTAACATGTAAAAACCTACAATCGTCTCTTTGAAGAAAACGGCCCACCAAACGCATTATCGCAGCACCGTAGGTCACAAACATCAACACTTGACTTGTTGACAGTTCAAATTTTTCGAAAGTCTCCAACACCACCCGCGTAATTGTTTCGCCAGTACACGCAGTTAGTCTTTTCTAGCTAGTAAAAGTGGAAATGTTGGTTTAACAGGGTCGAGTACACGTACTATAACATTTATAATAGAATTTTTTTTACAATCTGTCGTCTCGTCAACAAATAACCACAGCCGTGTATTTTTTTAATGCACATTTAATCCTATTTATAATGTCTTCACGAACACTCCCGAAATGCTGGTTTATCCAATATGCGCAGGGGAACATCACAGGCAATCAGCATTAACAGTAAATCAAACATAAACTGAGGTTCCAAAGAAGACACGCCATTTTTTTAAATTTTTATGCCGGTTACTATTGACATGAATTTTGCAGCCGTATTTATTACAGCACATTCTTGATCACAAACATTACAAATTATTTTACATCCATCATAGAATAAATCCGGAAATTCACCGAAAAATTTATTCACTTTATCAGTGTACAGTCGTTTTCTACTCTTTACGCTCAACATTATTTATTATTTATTAGTACTCTATGCATCGACCGACAGATAACAATTGAAGTGTGTCGTGTCATCGTCATCGTAAACAAACGCGCGATGGCATTGGTATTGCGCCCGACCCTGAATCTACCATCGCTTGGCCAGGCTTATTAATCAATTATTAAAAAAGTCTGTCATAACTGGAGCTCAGCCGGTGCGTATAGGATGCAGTGACGGCTTTTATACGGGCACAATCTTATATTGTACACTTACTGAAAAATTCCCAAACAACAGAAAAACAAAAATTTATACAAAATGATAAAATGAAGTGTATTTAATTTTTATATGTTAATAATAATAATAATAACAATCCTTTATTGGTCCAAGGGATCATAGAAATGATATGAGACATGTCACAAACATACGCAAATTGTTCTCAAATAAAAATCATAAGAAGAAATAAAAACAGTTAATATAAATTAAATATTTCCAATAAGTATTTGCAGACGAAAAAATATTTTATGGCATAAGAATTTCACTAACAGAGTAGTAAACCTCTTTAGGTAAATTTTATTAAAAGTAGATATAATTTTTTTTGTACTAAGTAACTTTCTATATCATTTTCTAATTTATTGTAGAAAACGGCTCTCATGTAATAGAGATTAACTTTATGTAATTCCAGACGGTGTATGTTACACTGCAAGTTTAGACCATGCTGTGTAGATTAATCATGAAAAATGTTTTGTAAACTGAAATCAGAAAGGTTTTTTTTGAGGAAAGTTAATATTTCTAGAATGTATAAAGATGGCAGAGTTAAAATTTTTTGTTTAATAAATGTAGGTTTATATGATTCTCGATATTTAAGTCCAATCATAGGGCGTATGGCCTTTCTTGCGGTATGAAGACACGACAGACATTGTAAAATTTCCCCCAAAATATAATACCGTATATTAAGCATGACTCGAAATTAGAATAATGAAAAATTTTCACAAAATAACTACCCGAAATTTAGCACAACCTTTTCAACACAAAACAGTTGCTCGCGCATTTAGTACAAAGACAATTTACACGAAATTTCCAATCAAGAAACAGATCAACATATTCTTAATAATTTAAATTTAATTTTAATAGAAGACTAGACGAATAATTTGATGCAATGGATGGAACTGTAATCAGCAAGTTTTATCTTGGTCTAAAATAAGTTTATCGTTTATAAAATAATTCGCTGCAGCAGATATGTTTCATTCAGCTTGGTAATTATTTCTTTTTTCATTTTTGGCACTAATTATAATTGAAACATCGTCTGTAACCGCACTATAAAATGTAAAAAGTACGCTGTCTATGTCCTTGATATACAATAAAAACAATAAAGGCCCCAATACGTATCCCTGGGGGATTCCTGGATTAACATGTAACTCACTAAATGCAGAATTAATTAGCATTGTCCACGCAGGCATTCTGTCTTCTTTAACAGAATATTAATCCACGCCAATCATATGCCTTTGATAAGTTAATAAAAACTGCCGTCACTTTATTTCATTGATCCAAGTTTTTATAAATATATTTTAAAATGCTTGCAAAGCCAGATATGTAAACTACTTTTATCGGAAAACGTATTATGTTAAATAAAAATGTAATACACTACTCAAAACAATTAGAAGATCATAAGTTAAAACTTTTCTAAAATTATGGTATTTTGGTCAAAATCGGTGTGCATTGGGCCTTCTCAGAACTCGAGCTCGTCCATCATTAACCCATAATTTAAATCTCGACCTATCCGAAGACATAACTTGACTCCAGTTCTGTAACTACGAAAGTTGATGTTCTCAAGCAAACAATAATTTGGCCTGCTGATGATGTCTAATGTAGGTGTTCTAAGTGCTCGACTCAACCGCAAATTGGCTTCTCTGAATCTATAATATAATATTTGGAATGAAGTCTGAACTCTTCTAATTCTGGAAAGGTCATTTTTGAGGCCGGGCGCAGTTAAGAAACGGTTTTGAAGAGCCTAGAGTCTAAAAAATCTATAAACGGGAGCAGTTGTGTCCCTGTGACGGCCTTGAACAGATCTTCTTGTGACAAGTCCTGTCTCTCGACGCCGTCTCCAGAGTCTAGAGACCACAGACTGAGACACATTCAGCACTTGGCTTTTATGTCGCTGAAAGCTCCTTTCTTGCAAAAGCAAAACTACTCGTATCACATCGTTGGAATTGAGGTGTCTTATAGACGTGCATATGACGAATATTTGGAAATGATAGGACAGCAATGATGTGTTATTCGGAAAAAATCCAGGCAAAAAAACCCTAATAGGGATACTTTCTGTTTCTTGATCGGCGTTTAATAAAAACCGGAATATTTATAAAAGGAGATATAAATGCTGCATGACCTGTACGAGCCAGACGTGTGGAGACTGAGGAAGAAATTTTGCGGCGCATCGATAATAATGGACCCTAAGTATGAGAAGGATCGCTGACATGAAATACTTCTCACCAGACTGTATCTAGGATGTTCAAAGTTCAGCAACCTATCACCACACCTTCGTACAAGAGAATCAACCCCACGATCTCGCTCTAAGGGTGCGATTTTGCAAATTGCTTCTCAACAAGAGCAACGAAAATGCAATGCAGGATTCATCTAAAAGCTGCTGTTAACAGATGAAAGTTATTTTACAAGAAGTGATATGCTTAATAAACACAATAGTCATACGAGGGCAGATGAAAACCTCCAATTTTGATAAAACTACCCATTACCAATTTGGATTGAAAATTAATGTTTGGGCGAGAATTTTGGATAATTGTCTAATTAGTCCCTTTATTTTATTAGAAAATTTAAATGGAGCGGGACACCTAAATTTTTTATCTAATAATTTTTTTTACCTATTATTGGATCATAAACCCCTATTTTACCTCTAGATATGTGGTTTATGCATATCGGTGCACCTCACCGGTACACTATATGTTACTTGCTAGATATTGTTTTCATGAAAATTATGGAAATCGAGTGTGGAAATTATACTCACATTCAGTGGCCTGCCAGATATCCAGATATTAATTAGCTGGATTTTTATTTGTGGGGTCACTTAAAGCTGCAAGTGTATGCGACTCCAGTGAATATTATAAACGAATTATGTGAACGTTTAGAGTTTGAGCGAATATAAGTAATTCGGGGCATATCGTCTTTTCACAATTATTCAGATTTCTACTATCTTCGTTAAAACTTCACGTTTTCCTTCAAGTATTCCTAATAAGAAATTTATGCCTTGAACTCAGTCCGAATAATGCTTCACAGCTCCTATATACAGGGTGATTCATCTAAAACTCCCCAGGCCGATTACTCGGAAACTAAGAAAGATATTGAATTTCTGTAAACGCCAATAAATAGATACTCCTAATAACTATATATTGAAGTTCAAACGAGGCGCTTGCCGATTCCGGTATGAGCGTCACGACGCCGAGAAAAAATTTTTAGATGACAGGAAGTTTGAAAATTTATGATTCTAGTAGTACATTCAATTCTAAGGCTTTTTTGTCTTACGCACATTTTCATTTAAATAAGTAGTTTTTTAAATTATAACAAATTTTAATGTCAATCGTCCATAATATTTATAATCGCATTGAATAAAATTTCTTATAATATTGTTATTGTTACCATTAATAATAACACTAATACAACACTAAAATGATAAAATAACTACGTTTTTTTAAAATTTATTCCTGAAAACATAAACACAAGGCCTAATTTTATGATTTGAAAAGAAATAAAACTAAAGCAAATTTTCGAAAGTTCCCCCCCCCGTCTTGATAAAGCACATGTCATAACGACGTCTAAGTGCCGAATCACAGGCAGCTAATAAAGTGTTTCGACTAATTGCTGCACAACTGGAATAAATTTTATTTTGCAAATCAGCCATGTCTTTTATTGGTTCCTCATAAACCGTATTTTTTAAGTAACCCCACAAGAAAGAATCAGATGGGGTTAAATCAGGTGACCGAGCGGACCAACGAAGTGGTCCATCTGTTCCTATCAATTTCTGTGTAAAAACAGTGTCTAAATAATTCGAAACAATTCTTGCAGTGTGCGGCGGTGCACCATCCTGTTGAAACCACATATTAAGCCGCACATTGATGGGAACATCCTCTAATAACGCTGGAAGCTCGTTACGCAGGAAATTTACGTATCGCTGGCTATTTAATATACCCATATAAATACGGTCCTATTAAATGCCCATTTAAAATACCACACCACACATTAATATCAAAAACATTTTGGTTATGGGTTAATCTGGTCCATTTTGGATTATCATCTAACCAATAATGACAATTATGTCAATTTACCATACTATTATTGTGAAAACGACTTTTATCGCACCATAAAATATTTCGGAGTAATGTATTATCTTGTGCATACAGTATTGATAAGCGGGAGATAAAATCTAATCTTCTTTGTGAAACTTCAGAATGCAAATGATGAACAAGATGTACTTTATAGGGATGAAATTTGTTATCAGAAAGAATTCTTTGACAAGAGGAAAATGAAATGCCAGTGCCCTCTTCAACACTTCTTACTGAAATATAAGGATTGTTTTCAACCCACTGTAGAACTTCCGCCGTGTTACAATTATTTCTAATTGTTCGTACACGTTCACGCTTGCGTTTATCGAAGCTTCCATATTGTAGCAAATTTAAAAACGTTTTATGATTTGGTTGTCTGCGATCTGGGTAACGTCGCCTGTAAAGCCTGGCAGCCTCTCTTGAGTTTCTGCCACATTCACCATAAATAATAATCATATCTAGTTTTTCGGAATTATTGTGTTGAACCATAATATTGCCTTTTTTACAAGTGAATATTACAAAATATAAAATTTTTTCGTCACTTGTGTTGACACTTGTCAAATTGTAAGAAAAGTTAACTTATGTTAATTTGTTTCAATGCGATTATAAAAATTATGGGCGTTTAACATTAAAATTTGTTATAATTTAAAAACTGCTTATTTAAATGAAAATGTGCGGAAGACAAAAAAACCTTAGAATTGAATGTACTACTAGAATCATACATTTTCAAAATTCTTGTCACCTAACAATTTTTTCTCGGCGTCGCGACGCTCATACCGTAATCGACAAGTACGTCGTTTGAACTTCAATATATAGTCCTTAGGAATACCTATTTATTGGCGTTTACAGAAATTCAATATCCTTCTTAGTTTACGAGTAATCAGCCTGGGGAGTTTTAGCTGAATCACCCTGTATATTCACATTGACAGATATTAATTTCAATGATGGAAGGCTAGACTTAATAACATTAATTGTACTAGAAGAAGCTTGTAATGCAATCAGTATTTTGAAGACGGTTTTTTCGAAAATGGTGAATCCTGTTAAAATGTAAAAGGTGTAACGAATCGTTTTTTTTTAACGTTATATTTCAGTTATTTTATTTTCACGCTATCCGAATCACATAGGTACACTCTTTATAGTACTAGTTAATATTTTATCAATTATCTTAATAATAATAATAATAATAATAATAATAATAAATGTCTTTATTGTGTAAAATAGAAGGAATTTAACACAAAAGGTTAGTGGTACAGTATACACTGATATCAAAACTACTAACCTAGGATACCATTGGTATAGTATTAGTACAGTATATAATATGCAATATTACAATATGTGTATATCTAACGTATATCTAGTTAAGTACATGTATCTACAGTATATGAACATATAATATATATCAAAAACAGTATTTATCTATATGATATCTAGATTTTATCACTATTTTATCACCGCCTAAAACAATTTTAAATTTATGTTTAATTCGCCGCTCAAAATCAGAGACTTTAGTTGACGTTTTAGTACATTTGTTGACTTATTGTGTAGCTGTGGAGGTAGATTGTTATAGACATAAGTCGAGAGGTAGGTAAAGGATGATCGAAATGTTTCATATTTAGGCCTTATTGTATGCAATTGGTCGTTTGTATATCTCAAGTTTCGGTTATGCATGACATTTCTCGCAATTAGTTTATCATAGAGATAGATAGGTTTTTGCGTTAGGATGACATTATTTAATAGTGAGGTGAAATGTAGGAAGCGCCTCTCATTTATTTTTAGTAGTTGTAACTCCCTGATATGTGGTGTTATATGTTCGTAGATAGAACTATTTGTTACAAATCTAATACAGATATTCTGGATTTTTTGAAGTTTGTTTGCTTCTGATAAATTTAAACAAGGCCCATAAACATAATCACAGTAGTTGACGTGTGATAAGACTAAGGACTCACATAACAGTAGTTTAGTGGCCCTATCAAGGATATTTCTAAAACTTGAAATCTGTTTAAAAGAGCAGAAACATTTTCTCAGAACTTCTGATATATGAGGAATAAAGTTTAAATTTTTATCAAAGGTTAGCCCCAAGTTTTTCACCTTATCAACTTGTTCTATAATTATATTGTCAATTGATAATTGAAAGTGAGTAAGAACTCTTAATTTATTTCCAGTGCCAAAGATTATATTTTTACTTTTATTTGGATTTAATAGGAGTGAATTCTGAAGAGTCCAATTTTTTATTTCATTTAAATCATGATTAATTTTGGTTTGGGCTTCCTCAGGCTTCGTCACATCAAAAGCAAGGTAAAGTTGTATATCGTCAGCGTACATGTGCAGGGAACAGTACTTCGTGACTTGTGGCAAGTCTGCGGTGTAGATATTAAAAAGCAAGGGCCTCAAGATCGAGCCTTGGGGCACTCCCGAGAGTAGCAAACGTTCGTTAGAGAGTCTTCTTCCACTTGTGGTGTTAAGACATGTATATTGAAAACGATCTAGTAGGTAAGACGTGAGCCACATTAAGATATTATCTTCTATCCCATAGAATTTTAACTTTTTTATTAGCAGTTCAGTATTTAAGGAATCGAAAGCTTTTGACATATCTAATAAGGTCAAGAAAGTTACTTTATCAGAATTAATTGACATCAAGACATCATCGAGAATAGCGATCAAGGCCGAGGATGTTCCGTGATTCTTTCAAAAGCCGGACTGTATTTTGGGAATAACATTATTGTCTAGCAAATAAGGTGTTAGTTGCCCGTGGATGACCGCCTCCGCTATTTTTAAGGGAACTGAAAGTAAGCTAATTGGTCTAAGGTCCAAGATGGTGCTTATCTTGCTATTTTTGGGTATTGGTTTAACTAATACCTGTTTCCAGATTAGGGGGACTGTTCCGATTTCAAATGATAAATTTATAATATGTGTTAGAGGTTCTGCTATATATGGTAAGCTTAATTGTAGCATTTTGCCTGAGATACCGTCATATCCAACTGTGTAAGGTTTTTGTTTTAAGATTAAATTGTGAATAACTTCTACTGAGGCATATTGCAATTCGAAGTTACTATGTGAGTAGCGGTTATACTCGAATTGTGATAGATAATTTTCAGGAATGTTACTACGTGGTATAGAATCTATAAAGAAATTGTTAATACTGTTTTCATCGCAGAGGTTTTCAGGAAGCGGTGAAGAATTTTGCTTAGATTTAATGACTCCGTTAGATTTTAAAGTAGACCATAAGTTTTTTTGGATTTTTTGGTATTTTGGTTAATATGGTAATTTAGAAAAGCTTTTTGTTCATTTTTCAATGCAGTGTTGTAGATGTTTCGCATCTCACAGAAGTATTTTTCTGTCTACAGGTCTTCTACTGCTTTTAAACCTGTTCCAAGCTTTAGTTTTGAGTTTTTTCATGGCCCAAAGAGTGTCAGTGAACCAAGGTTCATGTGGTTTTTTGTTACTAATAGTCTTAGTTATGAGTGGGGCGTGGATGTTAAATAGTGCAATTAATTGATCATTGAAAAATAATAGCTTTTCATTTACATCAGTCATTGTATACATGCAATGCCAATCAATGCTAATTAGATCAATAAGGAATTTTTTCTCTGTTAAAATTTGAGAAGGATCGGAAGGTTTTTGCTATATTTGCATTTTTCACAGTTTGTATCTACAGCACAGAACACAGTATTATGATCTGCGATACTATGATCTAAAACACCGGATTTCGAGATACTTAAATTTTCACTTACTATAATTAGGTCAAGAAGAGACTCTGATTCTGAGCAGACTCTGGTAGGTGAGTTGATTAGTTGAGTACAGGAGTGTTCATAGATAATATTGTTCAAAAATGTTAATGCACTGCTAATTTTTATCATATTTATGTTAAAATCACCTAAGACGATAACATTATTATGCCCGCACAAATATAAATGCTCAAATAAATCATAGATAACTGTAAGATTTTCGTAGTTTACATGTGGTGGTTTATACAGAACTACAACAATCAGAGAGTTTGTAGGAACGCACAATTTTATGACAAGTAATTCAATTTGATATGTATGTTTAAAGTCAATTTTTTCAAATTTGATATCTGTACTTACGTAAGCAGCGATACCGCCACCACGGCCAGCGCGATCATTTCTTAAGAGGTGGAATCCTGGTATGCAGAACATCTCATCGTTGTGGGAGGAATTTAGCCAAGTTTCAGAGATGGTGATAATTTTGAAGTTACTTGAGTTTACAAAGCGTTTTATGTCATGAAATTTGTTTGTTAGCGATTGAGCATTAAAATGGCAGATGTTAAGGGTGTTCTGTAATTCAGAATTTTTTCTTTATTTATCTTCTCTCTTCGTTTGCCTCGGGGGCTCTCCGGCGTAAAAAACGATTTATAAAGCGATTAATACATACATATTCCGGCCAGATGTCAGGATTTATGAATTCTTCAACATAATTTACTGGCACAGATATTTTAAATGATGTATATTTCTCAGGATGTTTTGCGTCCATTTGTTCGCAAAGTATTTGTGGAATTTTAACATCATCCGTTAAGTACTTCTTCAATGCATCAGCGGTTAATTCTAGGTCGCAGTTAAAGACGTGGTAATCCACGTATTTAGTGATGCCTTTGAAAATAGAATTTTCTTTTAAGTTGCCGTATATTAGGCTTTTTTTTGCGCATCGTATGCCTTTTCTTTCTCTTAACGGGCTCCCATTTTCCATCATCGTATTGTTCTTTCTCCTCTTTCTCGGGTTGTTTGCCACTTGTTTTGTTGGCATTTGTTTTCTCTGGATCGCTCCCTGTTTGTTTCTCTACTACTGGAGTAACCGCTATGTTCTTGTCTTGTATGACTTTTATTGCTGTTGTTTTTTCAGCTTCTTCATATGGTAGTTTCTTAAGAACTACATTTTTAACGTCACTTTTGTTTCTACTTCCATTTGTTACAATATTACTCCACGTCGGATTTCGACTTGTAGTAATATGTATTAATTGTATGTTACTTTCACGTAAAATTACTACTTCCTCTTTCAATGCTATTATTTCATCCTGTAGTTTCTTTGTTTCACATTTCATTACTTCTTTTAAGATTTCCTTGAATTCCTCACTTTTCAGAAATGATATTATGGCTTCATTATTGCTGCTGCTTTGGCTTGATCTCAGATCGGGCGGCATTGTAATTTGTCGTGTGCGAGTGAGACACACTGAGTAAGGGCACGTTTCACACTATTGTTGCACAGTTTATGATGCACTATTATTGGGCGGCTTATGACCCTGCTGAGGGTTTATCCCAGCAATTAAATCTTTCATGAATGATTGCAGCACTAGTCTATAGAATTTAAATTTTGCTTTTACGTCTGTACCCTACGACGGTCGAACTACTACGTACTGTTCTGAAAATCTTAACATAAGTTGCATAATAATTTATTTTTTCTTTAAATATGATTCTATCTTTTGCAATATATATATTTGTCTTTTTCTGAAACCTGACTGTTTTGATTCAGACTGATGCAACGATTTGCATTCCCTTGCGGTAGCAATTAGGCTAGGATTAACAACGTGTCTCTCAGAAAATGTGTTGGACTTATACGCTAGTAAAAAGATCTCATTATTCTGCCCAGGTAATGTATGGTTAACCCTCCAGACAATCATCAAACAAGAGGAATATTGGGTAACCTTGCGTTGCTCTGACGACTGATTATTTCGATCCCGGCTCATCTAATGATTTGAGTCCCCTTGTGGTAGTCATCACGCCAGGACTAACTGTGTGTCACTCAGACTTTGTGTCAAACTAAGTACGATTATAACTACGCTGTTAATCCTGTACCTCCGCATATAGAGCACTCTTGAATAGACCGGCTCTAAAAATTAATAATTTTGATTTAGAGTAAACTTAGCTTGCAGTTTTGTCTGCTGGTAGTTTTTTTCCGCTTATCCGCTTTGGTTTTAACTTGCACGAAGATACAATCTTACTTTATTGAAAACTCGCTTATTTCTAGTTAGGTGTATGCCAGTAAGCTTTTAGAGCAAAAATAAATACTTATAGCGTTAATTGTAATAATTGTTGTATTTACAGAGTTGCGTAAATAAAAACATTTTGTAAAATTTTTTAGTGTTTTGTTCTTATTTCTGGTTTACTTTTTCTAGAACCCTGTACATTTCCGATCTTCACTGCAGTATCCGAGACCCTATTGTCCGCTAATGGGAAAAAGTTCTGTTGCACTATAATAAGGAACGGGTGTCCGAGAAAACTGCAAACTATTAAGTGCCGCTATCGTTTAGAGTGTCACAAGTGACGCTTTTTCCAAAAAGGGAAAACACGTCAAAAAGGTATATTATTTTTCTATAATAGTGATTGAAAATCATATTTCAAAGTCATATTCTCATTAGAACTAACGAACTCAAATCCATTTATTAATACACGCAATATAATTCCCATGTGCACCGCCCCTAACCACTTCATTGAAAAATAAATGTACGACACCGGTACCATCCTAAATAAAAAGTAATCTTTCGATATACCTATATGGTAAGATTTCTGAATTACAGCACAAACAAGAATTTGTTTCCTCCACATTTAAAAGGGTGTAACTCCTTTAATATGTATTATTGACAAATATTTATAAGAGTTTTCATTTTATATCCCATTTCCTTACTGTATGAGTTTGGTTACATAATTTGGAATAAGCTGTATAATACACCGTAAATACACCAACTATTCTGTTCCTGGAAAGCGGCATTTTTGCATAAGAATACGACCAAGTTTGGAATTAACTATTGATTAAAATATTGTTTAAACAAACTTAGAGACTCTAATTATGTCATATTTCATTATAAATAAGCATGTTCTGTTAATTTTAAAATTAAAACAATAAATTACTGTCTGCAATCAAGTAATGGGTACTATAATTATTATTATTAGTCCGGATAGTGTTGATTCACCCCGTACATAAACAGCATTTCTAAAGCAGTAAATCACCAGATCCAGGTGCTTTGGAGGTGCGGAGGCAGCGGCGGAGGTGGTGATGATAGCACGTAACCCCCGACTTGTAGTTGTCATCACGCCGCTACCAGATGGTCTAACATTATTAATAGCCCGGTTATGGAGACGCCGTTTCATTAATTATTTTATCGAATGTTTTATAGCAGTCAGATACGCTATTTACTTTTTACAATTTATAGGAATAATGTTAAAGATAAACATTCGAAAGGAAATTAAAGAAGCAGAACAAAATATTAAAAGGTTACTTTGTGAAAAATGACATTACGTTAAAGAATAGAAATCTTACATAATATCTTAAAATGTAAACACCCAAAATAATATTTTATTAAAAAAAAAAAGTTTTTAATTTAGGAAGGAATAACAGGTTAATTAATTACAAGAGAGGTAAGAGCACCATTAGTAAAGAAGTTTACAGGAAGCACCTACTCACTTTGATCTTATAAACATGAAGAATACTTTGTGACGCAGATTTACTACTGGTTGTGATTTATCTTGTGTCGTTTCGATCATCGGTTTCTGTTTTAAAGTATAGGAACACCAGTTTATTATATCAGCGGTATGATAGAATCTGGAATAGCTGCAGTGAAGAAACAGTTTGTCCACAGATCTAGTTTTATATTTGTTGGTTTCGTAGAAATGGTCAACTTACCAGCCGAAGTTGATCCTTAGTTTACAACCAGATTTGTTACTAGCACCTATACTTAAAAAAAATTAAAATTTCAACTTTACTTACTCTATTTTATTTTAGACTGGTCTCATAGAAGCATAAGAAAAAAACAATATATTTGCAGCGTAAATATTAACATATATTACAAGAAAGCAACCAAGCAACTAAGCAAAAGGTTATAATAATGCAAGCACGTTGATCATGTATATCAAGTAAACCTAAGTTCCGGAAGCCATTTGAGTTACGGACTCTCGTATAACAAATAAAATGAGTGTACAATGCAATGATACACGATTTTTTTAGGAATTAATTAATAACCTTCTCTCATGTTTTTCTATATTACGAATTCCTTGCAAAATATAATACGTTTATGTACTCGCGTAAAATAAATTGAAACAGTTAAGAAATAAACAACTCTATACATACGTGCTGTCATGTTAGAAATATATGCTATATTTTCATCTTTTAAATGTAAAAGATTAGTACATAACTCTAGGCTGCATGGTCCGGGCCTCTGAGACCCAGCAAGACATACATATATTGTTTTGTCATTTACGCAAAACTTTATTGTAACTTCTCTTCTTCTATTAATGCTGAACTAAGCTTGAATTAGAGTTTGTCTAAACTAGAATACCTAAAAACGTATTATGGATAATAAAAATACATTTTATTGTTATTAACCCAAATTTACATAACCCGTGCCTCTGACACCCTTACAAAAAATCCATTTATTTTTACATATTAAATACAAAAAAAATAGATTGAAATGATTACAAGAGCTGCTGGTTCAAACATATGCTTTGGTGTAGACAAGCATATAATAAATATTTTATATATGTTACAAGTTCAAACCTCATATTTCTAGTTTGATTACTCACGTAGGTATGCAAGTTTCAATTTGCAATATTCGTGTCAGTATATAATGTGAAGAGCATAGTAGACTTATTATTTATTTGAAACAATCCTTTTGTTAATTGAAAAATAGTATTGGAATTTGTCCTACATGGTACACTAAACAATAGTAAATATTATAATAATTATTATTTTGATATTTGTATCTTATAAATGCCAATTAATAATAAATAGTCTGTAAGTTTTGAAACAACTACAACCAACTATTTATAATAATAATTACAACAATGAAAGAATTTTTCTTCACCCGGTTACTAAAAATAAATTAATCTTGTACATCTCACAATAAAAAAATAATTCTGCGTGTGGACGATGGGATATCTGTAAAAAACCACAAAAACAATACACCTACACATTCTTGAACCTCTTAGGTTTATATATAATCTAATTATTTCTAAAGGAGAAATACCGAAAACCATGAAATAGACTATTGTAACATCAGTTTATAAAAACGGAAATAAAAACTTGGCAACTAACTACAGACCTAAATCTGCCATAAATTATTTTAAAAAAATTATTAGAGCAGTGTCTAGAAAAACGATTAATAGACTTTCTTGAAAGTAAAAATATTCTTAAAAACAAGCAATTTGGTTTCAGGAAAAATTTAAGTACTAAAGATGCAACTATAGAGTTGCTAAATGATATTGTCAATGTCTTTAATATGAATAAAATATCTGATGTGGCCAGCACATAACTTTATTATACCAGTATATATCATCCTGATCTAAAAAATTATTCTACTTAATTCTTTACTTACTTCAACTAAATTTTAATATCGTACCTTGAAATGTTTCATTAAAATTTTTAAATAATTAATTATCAGCGTCATTCGATACTGCCAATAATAATTATTCATGTCATATATTTTAATAGTTTTTTATTATTGACGTTGATATTTTTGTAACTAAATTAGACCTTTCAAATTTCAAACTGCTAAATTTATCCTAATCCCATTTTATGAGGCGAAATGTGTAAAATATTTCAGTTTACATCGGTTTTAATTAAGTACTTGGAAAATATATTTTATTGACTTGATATAACAAACATGATTTATAATTTCTCATCAAGAATATATTTTTTTGTAAAGTCAAATACAAAATAGTGGAGCCCCTTTCAGCTGGCCAATTTAGCTCATCAGCGAATTTTTCATTGTCTTTGGCCTTTAGAACAAGTGTACCAAATTTAAAGCTTTATCTCAAAAACTGAGGCTGCTAACGCGATACTACAGATATGCGGACAGATTTTCTTCATAGCATTTCAAAGTTATGTTTTTTCATTATAATTCGTCGAGATTCGTCCAGAAATGCAATAAACTTTTTTAATTTTTTTCCCGAAATTGTACGTTTCTTTTTTTTCATTCGTTATGCCTCTTCTAAATTTAATGTGTCACCTAAAATGTTAACAATCTTAACTGCCAAATTTGGGAAGTCTCCCATTAGTATTTTTTGAGTTATCGCGGACGGACGGACGGACACACACACACACACACACACACACACACACACACACACACACACACACACACACACACACACACACACGCACGCACGCACGCACGCACGCACGCACGCACGCACGCACGCAAAGACAGACATCATTCGGCAAATGGAATGGAACGGATTCAAGAGGGCTCAAAACGTATATATTAATCAAAATCTCGAGGTCGAAAAAAATCACGATTATTATACTTCCTTATATTAGGTATAAATAAGAAAGTAAAAATGTTTGGTAGTGTTCCTATTTAGTTAAGACATTTGATACAGTTAACTATGAACTGTTACTGAGAAGATTAGAGTCTTCAGGCGTAAGAGGTGAAGCGTTAAAGCTTTTCCTGAATTACCCTACAGAACGTAGTTAGCGCGTGAAAATAAATAATGTATATAGTGACCCACTCCTCATTACAATAGATGTCCCACAGAGTACTGCCATTTTATTTTTAATATACATTAACCCTATGGCACACATAGAAGATCTAGGGGGAGAAATAATATCATACGTTGACGATACTGCTGTTATTTTTGAAAATGTCTATAAAATATCAGAGCAAGGAATAGAAAAATTTAAAAGTTGATTAGATAACAGTCTTTTGAGTCTAAATGTCGCAAAAACTAAGTTTGTAGAATTTTCATCTACAGTGGCTGATCAACCAGAAAAATTCATTCTACGTCATGTAATACACAAATAAGCTCTGATTGTGCTGTTATTAAAAAAACCAATTGTATTAAATATTTAGGGGGTTCTGGTTGATCAGCACATATAATGGAAAGGTCATGTTGAATATATAACACGACGACTTAGAAAGCTGTTACATAAATTCTTTCAAATAAGGGATATATTGAGTAATAAGTTATAACGCCTTAGCTGAATCCATATTTAGATATTGCATACTGGTATGGGGTGGTCATTTTAAAACTCTATATATCGCCTTGAAATAATACAAAATATTATTTTAAAAATATTGTTTAAAGAACTACAGATATTCCACCAAAATATTATAGAGGGAGATAGGCTTATTTACTGTAAGAGAACTTGTTACTTACCATACTCTGCTCTGGTCAAAAAAAATACTATAAACTTGATAAAACCATCCTATGATTAATCAACTCGAACAAAAAAAGCATCTCAGTTACATTACCACTATGTAACAAGAATCATTCCCAAAGATTCATTTTTTATTATGGTCCAAAATTGTGTAACATAAAAGAAATAAAAAATAAAACTAAATTAGAGATACATCTAAAATTATTCATTAGAAATAATTATGAAACTATTAAAGTAATTTATAATTAGTATAGGTTAATATTACTTTCCTCAAGTCCAGGTCTACCAATTTCTTACTTTTTAAATCTTTTCTCTTATTAATATGTATACAAATATTATTATAAATACAGTATATTAAACCTCCTCTTGTATTTTCTACTTTCAGCGATTTTATTGGTTCTTTTTTTTTATATATTATTTTTTTTCTCCTTTTCCTTTACTCCTATTTCTTCCTTCTTTGTGGTACTGTACACAAACTTTTATAGTTTAGGCGGATCACGCGGAAAGGAGAGGGAGGGAGGGAGAGAGGTGGGGGAACGCAATGACCAGCAGATACATGAATAAATAAACTTATAATATCGTGGTAATGTAATATAAAGCAATTTAATAGTTTGGGATTGCTAGGTCCGGACTATGTAAATCTGTATTTCTCACACGTTATGCATCCTTTAGTTACTGAAAAAGTTTAAAAAGAATGTCCTTAATTAAACCCATATGAATTAACTAAATCTAAATAAAATAACAGAGCACTAAGGTTCGGTTTTTAATTTGCCAAATTATCTGTCAATTAGTGTGAAATGGTTGAATTCTATTGGCCGAGAAGTCGCTAACTGACGGATAATTTGGCTAACTAAGCATTGATAAACCGACCCTAAAATAAATGTAGGTTTTATACCATCGTAAAAGGTCTGTTATACAAATTGAAGATAAGAACCTACTTAATAAGGCTATAAAATTAAATAGAAGCAGAAGCTATTTTCGGATTAGCTATGCCTCACGCGCTTTAATTCTGCTCCAGTACTAGGTGTGGGTTGTGGACGTCAATAGTACATCAATAACATGTGCATACGTTGCGGTATGTTTGCACAATCATTTGAATCAACGAGGCGTCATCTACAATAAATAAGTTGATTGTGAAAAGGCAAAGGGTAAGATGAGGTGTGCCTTCTTTACTTCGCAAGCACGACGTACAAAAAGTCAACAGCGATGTATAAGTCTCTTTCTGTCGCATACATGACTTTGTTATTTTTATCCTTTTTATCTCTTTATGCACACAGCTAAAGCAGGCTTTCTAATTAAATATTTTTCCAATTCTGTATGTCGCAGCTTAAATAAATATGCAAACAAACATACGTGCGTGAATCCACTTCTGATGTACGCGAAATTACTACGTAAGATGCGGTCTTTGCTTGTACACAGGCAAGGTTCAAACGTTTACTATTTACAGGCATTTACAAAAGCAACTGAATTTGTGATTTCAAGTACCTAAAACTAAGTTACTAAAACTCTGCAATGACTAATGCTTAAGGCAGTACTATGGCTGGAGGTCATTGTAACAAGATCCAGGTGCAAGTGGTTATGGTGTAGAAACATAACACTACGGCAGGATAATGATCCAGGGACAGGATGAGACTTTCTAATAACGTTTGTACTATATCTTTAGGTTAACCCTTATGTCCCTTATTAGGATGTATTAAATTCGTGTTTCAACGAACGGTACACAAATTCCCGGAGCACTGTGTCAGATTATTTTTAAACCCGTGTCTTTTCACAGTTTTCCGGTGAAGTCTTATTTCAAACAAGAATGCCGGGGCTCCATTGGGATTGATCTAGTTATGAAACTGGGATTTCATATTTCAAACAGGAATTCTAGAATCCCATTGATGTATTCTGCCCTGTAATGACAGGAAGTCGTAACTGCAAACATCATTTTAAGGTTCTAATAGCGCATTTGTCCTCCGGGTATACAATATGCATACAATATTATTATTACATGGTTACGTTATTAACAGGAATGAGTACAAAT
This sequence comes from Rhamnusium bicolor, assembly GCA_029963845.1. Taxonomy (NCBI): domain Eukaryota; kingdom Metazoa; phylum Arthropoda; class Insecta; order Coleoptera; family Cerambycidae; genus Rhamnusium; species Rhamnusium bicolor. The sequence goes on along the minus strand of JANEYF010002586.1, from coordinate 139,059 downwards.
TTAATTGACAATAACCAAAATTGTTAATTTTGAAATGTAAATGTTATAACAATTTCTCTAAAATTGTATTTTTCAGATAAGATCTTCTGTCATAGCAGGGCAGTATAGTATAAATACTTACAACAAAGAAAAATTGACATCCGAATGATTCCGAAGGTTGTCTGACACTAGGTATAGCACTGTTGTTATTTTACTAACTCGTATCTTAGTACAAATGTCTCTAAAATTGACTAGAACAAGGATACTCGTAAGTATCCAGACAGGTACGAATTTAACAATGGGTAGCTATTTAAACTTGAAGCACGTTTATCCAAATAGAATCAGCCCGCACTAGCTCGCAAAAATTTCTGAGCTTAATCGAATAAGCACATTAGTACGGCTAGAATTGACCTGCAGTGGATATCCTCATGGATGCGCGCGAAATTAGTACCAAGCAACTCCCTATAATGTACCCATTGCTCTTGTCTAGCCTAATAGTGTTTAGTGTTTGTTCATTCAGAATGATCGACGAAAAGTACGGAATATCATTGTTTATACGCCGAACGGCTCTGGAATGCGGACGCATGACACCGAATGCCGTGTGATTGCGCACATTTCCCGGGATAGCATTTGGAATGCTATTTGCCGAGCCGACTTCGCCCGGGTAAAAGTGCGTACGGCCATTTAAAAATATGTAATTCATTCCTTCGACATTTATGCTGGCCGATTCCGTCCAGGTAAATATGATTCAAATTTTACGGGTTATAGGTTATCACATCGAAAATGAGCTTACCTCCTTTACGACTTATTTTTATTGTGTTCGTCTCTCGAACGGATTGGATAATACATAACTTTCCGGAATACTTCGTCAGACTCTATTTCAAAAAAGAATGAATGCAAAATCGTACTGGTGCCTCTTCGCGTTTTCCGCTGAAGTCTTAATTCAAAGAAAAATGTTAGAATCCCATCGGTGCATAGTACATAAATATCAAATAATGACAACCGAATATTCCCGATGCTCGTTTCCGAGTAGATAATCCGAATTTACATTTCCCTAACATCTAAATACCAGATTGAAAATCGTACTGTATTAGAATACCTATCACTTCATTCAAGTATCCTATAAATTAGTAGAGACCGTTTTTATGTGTTCAAAAAATTATAATATAATCTTTTTCACAAAATATTGAAACAATTATAAAGTGTCTCCAATTTCTCACCTAGAACCTTACGATTTCCGTTGCCCCTTCTATGTACCAATTTCAGGGAACTGTCTTATTTGATGAATTATATAGACTTGCTCTTTAATAAGAATAACAGCGCAGCTTTTGTTGAGGTAGGATTAACAAAAGGTATTTCTCGTATTCTACAAGCTATTCATTTGTCTAACATGCAATGAATCGTGCAAATTTCTCGCGAACTATCGTCGTAATATTATAGGCAAACAGTGAAGTCCAATACCTACTCAAGCAGAAACCACATCAGTTAATTATGACTGACGTATATACACGTCAGTCATAATTAACTGATGTAGGATGAGTGGTGTTATACATAATACGGGTCTTTTAATCTGTAAAGTTAGACTTGTTAATTTTTCTGTGTTTAATTTTGGTTGCTTATAATGTATCTATTACTATAAACTGTAAAATATGTGTATGAATATTTCTTAGTAATATTTCACACAATGTATCTTAGTGACCATAAATAAAGGGGTTTTATTATTGCAATTATAATTGTACTAAAAAAACAAATGATTATCTTATAATAATTATATCTAATTAAATTAAGGCGAAACAGAAGCAAAATGAGACTAAAATTAATTGATGTTATCACTCAGATATTAGAAGTGTTACTTAAATCTTCAAGTGGCACAGTCACTTAACTAACCGCGTTGTTTTAAAACATATAGTCCCGGCGCCATCCTGCAATATGTTTTTGTTTGGCATAGTGAGTGAAAAGTGGTGGTCAGTGCTACTATCCGTCAGACATGACTGATGTCTTAGTGACTGATAGCGACCTGCAAAACAAGTACCAAGAGCTGCGAACTCTAACCCTTGTTGGCCAAACTATATACTGAATAAGATTTACAAGAAACAACTACTCAGCGGACAAAACCCCGACCTGTGTTAGTGTTTTGTATTGTAGTTTTTGTTTATTTTTCTTTTTAAACAAAAAGGACCATATTATAAAATCCAACATCATTTACATATTATTTTACGTATTGCAAAGGTTTAAAGCAAAATTTTTACCCGTAAAACATTATGGCTTAGATAATAATATATAGGTTCTATCATAACAAAATAATAGACTACAAAAAAAATGTAAAATATTGACACTACTTTCTCTTGAAAAATGAGTATTATCGTCTAAATTAAATTAATGTTCCGAATTAATAAAATTTTTTGACATCACAAATTATAATAAGTGGTGATGGTCAATGCTACTACCCGTCAGACATTAATGATGTCTTTTTGACTGATAGTGACCTGCAAAGCAGGTACCAAGAGTTGCAACCTCTAACGATGGTGGGCTAAACTACGTACTGAATAAGATTTACAGGAAACAACTACTCAATGGACAATAGCCCTGACCTGCGTTGAATTAAACCGGCAATTCTTATTTGCTAGCTAAAGTCATTTGTCAATAACGTCAAAGACGTCACCGATGTCTGACGGGTAGTAGCACTGATCACAAGAGGGATACACTTATCACTAAAGCTGGCCGAGGTGGCTGGAGTACAGCCATGGCCTTGCGCTGGCGTCACACGTGCCGATTTAGAAGTGATTTACGCTGCAGTCTTATTTGAAAGGTTAATGCGTGAGGTTGTACCTATAAATTATACATGATGTCAAACGCGCCAAAGGGTAAAAAACGACCGTACGCGGACACAGTGAATAAATTTATCGGTGAATTTCCGGATTTATTCTATGACGGATGCAAAATAATTTGTAAAGTTTGCAATCAAGACTTAATGTGCTGGCACAAAACAGATTGTCGTCGTCATATCAATACCGTGCAATATCAAAATAAAAAAATTGCATGCCTTTGACAACTCAGTGTTATGTTTGATTTATTGTTAATGTTAATAGCCTGTAATATTCCGCTACACATACTGGATAAACAACCATTTCGGGAATTTTGGAATAAATACAATCTCCAGGTGAACTTACCAAGTCATACATCGTTACGTAGATATATTCCAGCTGTTCGTGAAGACATTGTAAATAGGATTAAATGTGGATTAAAAAATACACGGCTCTGGTTATGTATTGACGAGACGACAGATTGTAAAAAAAATTCTATTTTAAATATTATAGTACGTGTATTGGATCCTCTTAAACCAACATTTCCAGCTTACTAGCTAGTAAAAGACTAACTGCGTGTACTGGCGAAATAATTACGCGTGTGGTGTTGGAGACATTCGAATAATTTGAACTTTCAACAATTCAAGTATTGATGTTTGTGACTGATGGTGCCGCGACAATGCGCGTGGTAGGCCGTTCTCTTCAAAGAGACAATTGTAGGTTTTTACATGTTTCGTGTAAAGTGTATGCGTTACATCTTGTGGCAGGAACGATTCGAAAATGTTTTCCAGAGGTAGATGCATTAATAGCAAATACAAAAAAAAAGTATTTCTCAAATCTCCTAAACGGCTTCGAGCATTTCACAGACAGTGTCCTAGTATCCCTGAACCACCAGAGCCGATTCTTACACGTTGGGGAACGTGGTTGAAAGCGGCTTTTTATTATGCTGAATATTTTCAACAAATAAATGCTGTGATACTACAGTTCAACCCTAACGAGGTTGCAGCTATTAGGGAAAGCCAGACAAGCTTTCAAGACGTTTCCCTTGAAACAGATTTAAAAACTATAAATAACAATTATAGAGGACTACACGACGCAATAGAAAAATTGCAAAATAGTTCGTTGTCGTTAGTGGAATCGCTGAAAATAGTGGACGACGTAAATACACAGCTACAGGCTATAAATGACGCAAAAAATAATCGCGTTAGTGAAAAATTCGAGAGTGTATTACAGAAAGATACTGATTTTAGCAAATTAAGACAAATTTGTGACGGTGCATCTACAACTTCGTTAAGTGAGTTCACAGATTGTTTTACTTATGCCTGTATTACAGCCGTAGATGTCGAACGGTCATTTTCAAAATACAAACAAATTTTTTTCACCAAGGCGAACATCGCTGACGGAGACAACTGGAGAAACATACCTGATGCTATTATACTATAGATCTTCCCCACTTTGTGATGACGACAACCAAACTACCTCATAAATCTGCTTAAAAGGGTGAGTTTTATACAAATTTTTATAAAATGTGACATTATTGTTAAAATTTATTTCCACTTATTGTACTTGTTCAAGTATTATGATATGATGTAAACATATGAGTCATATGACGGTTCTGTCGGCCAGGTGACCTCGGCCAGCTTTACTTATCACTCACTATGTCTGTTTTGCTTAGCCTGCTTTACGCTAGCCTAGTTTGCTATTACTATTTATCTTTTCCATTACTTATGGCATATTGACGAGAACATAACAAGTTGGAAACCAATCTATGTCCAGTGAGGAATTAACAAATGATCTTAGCTACCAAACAAGATTTGCAGGTTTAATATGCAGGTCGGGGCTTTTGTCCGCTGAGTAATTGTTTCTTGTAAATCTTATTCGGTATCACATATTATGGCAAAAAGAAACATATTAGAGCAAATTGGCTGACTTCTGGCAAATTATAACTCCCGAAAGAAATCATGAATAAATGTTTTAAGGTTTCCATATTCAAAACTTGCCAAATCCTGCGGAAGATATATGTATTGATAATGCTATGCGAACCAATGATTTTAAAAAGCATCTCCCGTGAAGGGTACTATTAGACGATGTACTCAGTGCAGCACGAAAATAAAAGTCGTAAGGTCAACAAAGAATGCAAAGAATTATGTCACCTGCTTTGCTTCTTTTCATGAAAATTGATGCATTTATTGCCTCATGCTACATAAGTATCTAAAATTAAATAAATTTTGTTTCATATGTTATGTTTATTTTGTTACTGGTTAATAAATTGACCTCTGAATTTGTTCAAATTCTTAATTACCTTAAGTGACAAAAGTCACCTAACTATCCACCTCTTTGAGCCAATAAGGGCACGAGCCAAAATTTTTTAAATATTTTTTTTTAGGTTCCTTGTAATCAATTTATATGATTTCGCACAGTGTTTGTTTGTTTTTTCGAAATTTTCTTTCTGCTACTTAAAGGGTTAAATTGTTCTTAATTCTTGTAATATAGAATATGGAATTTTAAAATGAAAAAATATTGCAATCAGTATATATTTATTTGAAACCCAAATTCTGATTCTACAACCAAATTATGAATCACCCTGATTCACATGCTGGCTATGACAGATAGAGTTCACTTAGGCGGATTATAAATGGCTATTAAAAAATTTCCGATTTTTTTTTTGTTGAACTACAGTGTGATTTATGAATTGTGTCCAACACATCTTTAAAAGTGCTAGAATGAACTAGTATTTTGGATATTATGTAGTACACTACTAATGTCAATTTACATGCATAATCAAAGATAGAAAACTCCGTGGCCGGATTAAGAAATTTTTTTTTTGAGCTTCTATGAAAAATCGACCCTGTATATATTTTTTCAAATTCTGATACTAAATTATGAATCTCCAATTTTTTTAGTATAAGGATAGGCTTTATATTTCATTTAGAATAATGAATCAAAAGATAGGGTGTGTCATTTGAAATTTCAAAGTTGGGGGTGAAGGACTGAAACGTAAAACTCAATCAATAGTAGTCGAAATACGCCTACTACAGAATTTTGTTCCGCATGCCCCAAAATCCCTATACAACGTTGAGTTATCTAAAATGTCACCCCCTGTAAAATGTAACCGAATCAATAATTTTTCGCGAAAATTTGCTCACTGACATATCTCACTGTGATACATCTAAATTTTCTAAAAAAAAAGCGTCTAAATATACCGTATAGTACGAAAAGTACCATCAACTTTTTTCAATTTTCAGAAGAATTGCAGAGAAGTTTGAACAAACTTGTCTGCAATTTTTCTAAAAGTTGTGGAATTAGGCATATATGGATATTTCGCTTGATTAATTTTTCTTGCCGTTTTTGCTTTACGTCGAGATTTCACGTAAATGTAAAATATATCCTTCTTAACAAATTTATTTGTCGGCTCACAATCAGTAGCTCAGTGCTTATACGTTAGATTTGAGACCAAAGGGTCTCGGGTTCGAATCCTGGCTAGGGAATGGATGTATAGTGGTTTTTTTAATATACCGAAACGGAAGTATAGGTGACTAGAGCATTCTTGTGTGGCCACTGTCTACCTCTCCTGAGCTCGAGTCTCAGTTGCGTCATCTGGCAAATGTCGTAGTTAATGGTTGTTGTGTGTGTCTGTCCTGGTTGAAATTGGAAATTGGAATTGGTTGAGTGGTGGAATAGCAATATGGTAAACCCCACCAAGACGTTAATATAAATAAGGCGTTTAAAATAAAAAAAAAATGTAACACCATTGTTAGGACAATTATTTTGATTGTACATTGTACATGGCAGAATAATTCTTCGTCGAAACAAAACTATCACAAATAAATCCTAGTAATATCTATTCTACTTCAGATTGATCAGCAATATTTTAGTTATTATTTAAGTTAAGTATGGTAAATATGACCAGTGGATTCATAATGAATACGCTTTTCAGAATGTATAAAAATATACAGCGGCTGCGTTTAAAACCAAAAATTTGGTAGTTCTCTTTATACTACCTGGTATATTTAGACGCATTTTTGTACTAAAATTAAATCTGTCACAGTAAAATACGCAGTGTGCAAATTTTTGCGATATTTCATCTAATCGTTTACATTTTATAAGAGGTGACAATTTAGATTACTCATGTTGTAAAGGTAAGTACTAAATGTCATTAAAAAATATGCATTCCTCCATATAAAAGTCAGTGCTAGTCACCTAGTAAGTATACTGTGACATTTAAACTTATAATTTTTATAAAAATCATTTTAGAATCTTTTGCTTTATTTTGTAATGCCGAAAAACTACTGTATCAAATTGTGTAAGGCCGATTACAAAAAGAAAATAACTCTTATAAAATAGAGAAGAAATATAGAAATACTCAGTACAGAATATATGATTTCCAGAATTTATCTCATTTTTTGATGTATTTCATATAGAAATTTATTAAACACATCAGGCGGTCATAATAATTTGAAAACCTAAAATCATTCTCTAAAAAAATAAAAATCTCCGCCTTGAAAATTTTACAATTATAGCCAGAAGTTATAACATTTATAATGGTGTCACATTTGACGTGACACCACATATCATGTGTGAAACATACCATGTATACATATGTATATTTTAAAATTTAATAAAAATAGAACCATTTCTTACAAAATTTTTATCGAAAAGAAATATTAAGTGAAAATTTTTATGGAGAATATCAAAATAGACGGGATAAAATAAATAAAAACACAGTGTAATTGTTTGTCTTATTTTTAATAAAATCTGGTCATGGTTTACAGTCTTTACAAAAAGAGCTTAAAAAATAAATTATCAATGTTTTCTTGGGTTAAGGTCTCTTGTTAAAGAAAACTACTTTATTACACCTTCATCAGGGTAATTAAATGTTAGTTTTCAGTCTTAAAAAATAAGTAACTACATAGTAACAGATGTTCTAGATACATGTGTTTTACGTAAGAAAATTCTTAGTTTTTCAATAAAGTCAAAGGACAATGTTGTTGCTAGACGGTTCGCTTGCAATAAAAATATATTATATTGTTTCCTATCGTGGTACTACAATAATTATAAAATGGACTACATTGCAATATTTAAACAAAAATAACTCCAAAACAATAGCTCCTATCGACATTTAGTAAGAGAACCATTTTCATGTAGTTTTTAACACTGGAGCTTCTTTCCGTTATAAACCTCTAAAAAAATTAAGACAAAAAGTTATGGCGAAAATTCACCTCCACTCCTCTGTAACTACCCCAACAAATCATGATATTTCGAAAACATTTTTACATAATATGTAACATGATGAATTTAATAAACGGTCTAAATTTAATTTTTGTAACTTAAGACATTTCGAATATATTGGCATACAACTATATTACATTTACCCCCTCTAAGGGGTTGTAGCTCCCTTATGAACTGATTTAAAGTAAATGTTTATATACAAAACTCAACTTATTTTTTATAATTCTATTACCCCCTTGAATAAAGGTATTTAATTATGGGACAACCTGTATAATGCCAACAGATCTGTCGTTCTCTCGCATGTCGTTCCATTTATGCGTTGTGCGGCCCCTATATACACGCGACTAGAAGTATTTTCAATACTAAAAAATATAAACTAAACTTTTATCTAAAAAAAAACATATACTAAAATATTTGGAACTTTTATGTCATTGAACGTACCGTAGCGTTGTGAATCGGTGGATATACTTGATATTGTCACCAACAATTATTCTTATTATTACTACTTTTTCTGCAACATTTAATTGTGGTGTCGCCATGTTTAAGGTAAATCAGACATTCAGTGCGATTGTATAATACATTGCAAAGCACTCCATGCTAATAAAGATATTGGTATGCTGAGTTCTATGCATTTTAAAAAAATGACATCTAACCAAGTTTCAAATATCAATTTTTCATAGTAACGTTTAATTTTGTAAAAAAGGTGTATAATGCTTTTATTGCCGTCATTATTATAAATGTACCAAATTTGATAAATTCCGACACTAAATAATTCAGATATTAGGGTGACTATATGACCTTGGATGTTTCTTTTATAGAAGCAATGATTATTTTTTAATGAAATTTGATGTACAGGGTTTTCGGGCATGCCGAACAAGATTCTGTATAGAAATAAATATTCTGTCTTAATCGTTAATACAACTTGATGATTTTTTTCCATTTTCTTCTGATCATAGTAGGCGTATTGAATATGAGAAAATATTTTATTAATACCAGTTTAATCAAGAACTGAAACATAAACATAAAAAAAAACATAAAACACACCACATAAATTAGACAACCCCCAAGCCAATGCCGAAGCTGCACGGACAAGGGTTACATAGTTGAAAAAAAATGCGGACACACACAACCAAACCCTTCGACTTTGCCAGAATCGAAACCGGGATTTGAACCCGGGAGTCGATAGGCAGTAAACCATTCCATCCATTTTAATAGCTTTATTGATACTTAATATTTACAGTATATGCCTTAATCTAAGGTATTTTATTTTATTTAGGATATTTATTTAATTTATTTCAGTGTAATATAATAAGGTAGGTGTTACATTTCGCGAAAATGCGATAGACACCTACCCAGGCCGCTACCATGGCCTAAAAATACCTATAAGCTCATAGTTTATTTTTTTTGGCTCTTCCCTGCAATACAGAGCAATTGCTGTCCTATGCTAAATGCTTTAACAAACTAATGTTGAATGTTTTTGTTTTTGTGAGGTCTTGATCTGTACAGGAAAAATTTTGTAAAAAATCTGTTTCACTTTTATTTTTATTTTATTTGTGGGTTATAGTTGTTGGTTGTTTATGCGTGTGTTGTGTGTTTGGAGGAAGGAAGGGTGGAGGTATGGGAATTTGTTGTGTCATTGTGAGTTGTCCGTATGTCAGGTTATCTCTGTTCATTGTACAGTGGAAGACTTTCGTGTATGTATTTGTGTGTGTGTGGTATGTTATCGTAGCTTCTTAGGTGAGTTATGTCCCTAGTTATTCGTGATGTTTGTATGTTGGTTTTAAAAATTTATTTGCAGTCTCGTATATGTGCGGTTGGATGTAGTCGATGTTTGTCTGTCTGTGTAAGTCTTCTATCCGTATGTATCGGTTTGAGTTTGTGAGTAGTCTAAGTAATTTGTTCTGGGTCGTTTGTAGTCGTTTGTATTGTCTGTCTGAAATTTGACTCCAGGCAGCACAAGCGTACGTTAATGTCGGTCTTAGTATCGTTTTGTGCAGTAAAAGTTTATTGTCCGTTGTTAGCATACTTTGTCTGTTAATTAGCGGGTAGAGCCTGCTTAGTTTTCCGTACGTCTTATTTATTGTGTTCGTTATGTGTTGTTTGAATCTAAGTCGTTTGTCCAATGTAATTCCTAAGTATTTTACGATATCCTTTTCTGTTATTGTCCTGTCATTAATTTTAAGTTTATTTATTGTTTTAATGTTGGTAAATTTCCTGGTTAGTGTTATTGTCTCGGTCTTGTCCTCGTTAAATTTTATCTTCCAAGTTTTGTAGTAGTCCGTGTATTTTCTGTGTCGCTGTCACTGCGTAAAAAGATTGTCCGTATACTGTAGTGTCATCTGCGTATAGTACTATTTTCGTATTAGGATAAGTGGGGATATCGGATAGGTACATGTTAAAAAGGATGGGGGGATAGGACGGTACCTTGTGGCACTCCTGCTTGGACTGTTTTGAGCCACGACACTGCATCGTTGACTCTTACTTTAAACCGTCTGTCGCTAACATAATTTTTAAATAATGTAACAAAATAGATTGGCAGTTTGAAAATTTCTTTAAGTTTGTATAGGAGCCCTGAATGCCAAACAGTGTCAAAGGCTTTTTCTATGTCCAACAGAAGCATAACCATAGACTGTTTTTTATTAAAACCTTCCGTGACGTCCTGCACGACTCTGCACAGTGCGAGAGCCGTGCTGCGCCTACGTCTAAAACCGAACTGGTTGTCTGGAATTAGTTGTTTTTTTGTTTATAATTTTATTTAGCCATCGTAAAAAGATTTTTTCGGCGATTTTGCTCATCGAATTTAGCAGTGATAAGCTACGTTTGTCACTTTGCGCCATGAGACACTCCGCTACCGAGCTCGGCAAGTAAACCAAATTTGATTGAAGTCGATCAATAAATGGCCGGGATATGGGGTGTAGTAGTGAAAACTGAGACACACTGTATATGTGTACATTAAATAGAATACGGATACTTTATAAGTATTGATCTAACTGTTGAAACAAGTTTTTAATTGAATATCTAATACAAGTTTCCATCTCTTATTTTCAGTCTGTCACCTCAATAATTAAAAATTAGTATTCAAAATAAAAAAGATTCTTTTATCTGATGTACATTCTTAAGTAATTCACAACATTTATGATTTATTCAACACGTACTAACTTGTATAATGTTAACGCCACATTTACATTTGAAACCTTTAGGTTTGAAAGTAGTGGTAAAAACTTTATAAACCTATACAATAATAAATATTTCAGAAGCTTCCTGACTTTTTTAGTAGTCAATGAATACTTTAAAAGCCAAAAAAATCATTCATAAATCTGTCGAATTTCGAGGAAAACTAATAAAGATACATTAGTAGACTAAATACATCAAATTCTGATATTTTCCGTCATAGTCGTATCTAAAGTTGAAAAGAAAATATCTTCCAAAAAGTCAGGGTGAATGTTATTGTTTTAAATGTCAGGTTAAATGAATATTGCTGGGTTAGTTGAAGATTATTAAACTAAAGAATGGCATGTTCCACTATACTAAAAATTGTATTTTTTTTCATGTATGAATTCGCGTTATATACATAATCACTTGCTGCAAATGAAAGGGTCAGTGAATGTGATACTCGTGGATAAAATTCAAATTTATTGACAAACTAGAATTCTACTGCCAGTAATACTTACTATGGTAAATAATGACACTAGAATTAAAATTAAAGAAAAAAACAGCAAACAGTAAAAATTTATAGTTTTTCCATGTGCAGTTTTTACTTACTTTTAAAATTAGTCCATTGACTGAAAATTTGAATAATTCGTTTGTTAAAAGTTATTTGGGTGGCCTCACTATCTTGATCCAAAAAGGTATGCTAGAAAAGCTCTATAGCAAAACTGTTTTTGAATTGGAAGTTAGTAGTTTAAACAGGGTAGATAACAATAAAGCCGTCTTTGTAAGTTGAAAAATAAGTCACATATTTCTACCAATCAAATTGTTGGAATTTTAGAGGAACTCCAACTTTCAAATCAAGCTGTACGAAAAAGATAAGTTTTTCCTGGCACTGTAGACGTTTTCGAACCATTGTAACTATTATCTATGCATTATTTTCTTTAAATTTATGGGGGGTTCTTTTTTTTGTTCTCTTTTAATGTTAATATTAAAAGAGGTATACGAATGTTTCCTGCTAGTAAATAAATCTTGCTCTTTTTTATTACACGTTATACGAATGTTTCCTGCGAGTAATAAATATTGCTCTTTTTTATCCAATCAAAATATCATTTTATGGCTATCACTCCAGCTTCAACACCTGTCACACTTACCCCATGTAATGGAGTTACTATGACAGCAGGTACCAAACAAATACAAAAAACTGTATAAAAAAATCTATCATTTTAGAGAAAAATCAGCATTAAATATGGAAACGGAACATTCTTAAGATCATCCAATCCAAATTTTATTTCGATATTTACAATAGTGCCCGTGTAATCTATGGACAAATATGAACTTTTGGTTTTCATATTACAGTTACCCCCATTGACTTAATATTATATCAGGAATCATTTAGACCTTTTAATATGTGGCTCGCTGAATACAAGAATTATGCTAGGAAGGGAGAAAGTGAGAAGTCAAAATGAAATGTTATATAATATTCTTAATGTACACTTTCTTAACCGTCTCTCAACTCTTGAGAGATAAGACCCTACAGTTTATTGTGGGGTCCGAACTACATCTAGGGCATCGACAATATTCTCTTCCATTTTATTCCGAAACAAATTATAAATAAAATTTCTAAAATGCTGCAAGATATAATTGAAAGAACTGAATCGAAAGAAAGAATTGAAAGTCGATGGTTGACTTTCAATGCCCAGTAAATAGCTATAAGCGTTTTACTTACTCGGCTACTATGACATAATAAACAATAATATAGACGGGAAACTTAAAGAATCCACTATTATTTTATTAAACGATGATATATATGTATGTTTAATTATTCTGTAGATATTTGTAATAAATAGTTGATAATCCTTCTTGAGGCCGTCGCGATCATCATTCGTAGAATGGTTTCTAGTTGTTGCCTTCATCAGTTTGAAGTAGGTGCACCCAAGGTTGACAAGAAGAATTATTTACAGTGCTCTATAAAAATAACTGAAAAGATTTAGTAGATTGGTATCATTCATTGCTACAGTATTGAGTTTTGACACATTAGCATTTACTTTATTAGTTAATTTCTATATTTGATCGGATTTGTTTGTAAGTGAAATGTGCAAACTTACTGAATATTATTGATTCAATATAAAATTCAGGAATACCATACGTTCACACTGCATGCTTTATTTGGTATATAGCATTTCTACCATATTGGAACATCTTTAACTTGAGAAATCTTGTACTTTCTAAGTAGCATTTTTTTCGTATTTTCTACGATACTTACCATAAAACTATAATAGTGTTTATATCACTTGTAAATGTATAAAAACTAATTTTCAAGTGTTGAGGGAAATGTAGCTTGAAGACAATGTTTGGCGTTTGGTAATCCATACATCTTACTGTAAAAATTATTTCGACCTTACCAGTTTGCTTAGATCTAATTTTGTTTTTGTGCTAATTTTTTAATTATTGTTGTATTTCCGTTCATTTCAAGAACTTATATTGTTCTGTGTTGCCAAACTATATTCTCCCTAAATTTAATTTCCTACAGAAAAATAATTAAATTTTACCTTTGTTTATTACTGTTTTATTTCTATAGTTTAGTAGTTTTGCATATAAAACGTGAATATCAACTATTTTATATTTTTATTCTGTACAAGCAAGGAATATTCCCCTCTATACAAAATTTTCAAAGCTACGCTCATGTATAAGGAGACTACAGTCCAGCAGATGTGGCCATATATTGGCCACTTGTTTGATCTTTAACCCCAACTTCATTTCCAGTGAACGGAGAACGTTGAGAACGGAACCAGTCCATCTATACCCGCAATATGTTTTATCACTATATTGGTTTGTGTCTTATACACTTCCGTTCTATACACAATTTCAAAAGCTTCCTTCATATTTGTGCCCGCATATATTTTTATAAGAATTCTGTAAAGTTTCATTTATTGTATTAAGTACGAGCGTGAAATATACAGGGTGTCCCAGAATTAAGTACCTTCCTTCAAGGGGGTGATAGGACTAGAAAAATTAAGTTGAGTTTTGTATACAAACATTTACATTAAATCAGTTCATGACAACCTCTTAAATGGGATAAGTACAACATAGTTATTTGCCAATAAATTCTAAACGTATTAAGAGGGCTAATCGAACCAGTGTTTGTAAGGTAATTTTTCAAAATTTATTTTTTTCCATACGGTTTGGTCAAATTACACCAAATTTGGAGGATCAATAGTTGAAAGTGCATTAGAGGGTACATGTATATCTATTTTAATTAATATTCACTTTATGTAGGGAAAATTAATACTGTAAATATAAGTGAAATTTGGACGTGATTAGCTCCTGAATTATGATATCAATCGGTAAAATTCGAGGTAAAATTCATACATGTCGTCTAGAATGAATCTTCATAATTATGCTCAGCAAGTTTCAAACTTTTATTCCGTACTATTTGGTTAAAAAGAATTTTCTAAATAAGTGTCTTTGTCACTACAAATGGAGCAAGGAAGTGTTACCTCTATCGGGAATCGCACCTCAATGAAGTCGGTGAATAAAACGTTCAGTGAAGGAATAGTCAGGAGCAAAATTATTCAGCGGCGCATGTATAGAAACTTTTAGAGAGTGACACAGCTATCCGAAGCTTTTTCCCGACTAGGCCCCTTAAGTTGCAAAAATTAAATTTGGACCATTTATTAATTTCATAGTGTTACATATTTTGTCAAATTTTTATGTAAATATCATGATTTGTTGGGGTAGTTACAGAGGGGGCGAGGGTGAATTTTTGTTATAATTATTTTGTCTTATTTTTTTAAACATTTAAAACGGAAAAAGGTGTCAGTGTTAAAAACTTCATAAAAGTATTCTTATTAAATTTCGATAGGAGCCACTGTTTTGAAGTTATTTGTATTTTTATATTGCAAAACAGGATAGGTATGCAATAATGGAAAGTAACTGCATACCTCTACAAAAATAATTCCACAATATTTTCAACCATTGTTTTGTAGAGAAATTTAAAATATCGCTTTACGCTATAAAGCATGTAATTTAGGAGCAAAATTTTTTTTATTTACAGTAATTTATTAATATTATTTTAAGTTTGTGCCTTAATAATCCACAAAAAACATATTATTGTAGGCTGTTCCCTTGTTGTCTAGGGTAAAATGAAAGTAAGTAAGGTCCGGATAGTTTACAATATTATTTATAGGATATAAATATAAATAGATTAAGGCCACTGCCAGTTGGAACTTCACATTACACAGTCACAAACATAATTCAACAGTTACAGGTAAATACTATTAACTCTTTCGTCTAACCTAGAAAAAGCACACGTCGCATGCAGACTCTCACTTCTCTTTTCCTCGATTTTATCATGAGCATACCGTGTGTCCCAAATTCGATGCTCACCATTGGGATTTCGGAAACGCTAAGAGCTACACGGTTGGTTAAATAGGATAAGTTTTAGCAAATTTTATGCCGATTCTGAATCCGTTAAGTAGTCACGGCTAACCGAAACCGTTTTTAAGATTTCCCAAAAAAACGAAAATGTTGTGATTTCACTTTTTGGCTGTAGCCAAGCAATCCTTGGCCAAACAGGTTTTAAACTTTTTACATTATTTGGACACTTTTTGGTGACTAATATTTTGGTCTAGAAACGAATGCTCGATAGTCTTTTGTATTCGAGATATTTGAGGTAACTTTTGCTTATCTTATAGCAGCCATATTTGATTTTTCGTTTATCAGATGACGTATAAAAAGAGCTTTCAGACGATGTATCACATGCCGAGGAGAAATTGTTTTCAAGGGACTAATTTAAGAAAAGTTATCCATTGCTTAATAAAACAAAATAGTAGGCCATTGAAAATCAAAAAGTTTTTTGTAAAGCCAGAGAGAAGAAAATTGTATGTATTTAAAATCTACTGTAAATTGCTTAATTTGTACAATTTTCTAGAAATATCATTTTTTAGACGATCATAAAGGTTTTATTTGTAATAAAATTGTCAACAAAGCGTTCAAAACTTGAACATAGAAATCCTCTTTCTTCAAGGACATTCTTGCATGCAAAGTTAATTGGATTTACTGTAAATGAGGGTTAACGTTTTCAGGCTCACCAGTTGGCGCCACTGGTCGAGTAAGGTCGTGTCAAAAGTTATTGTTAGGTGCGGGAAAAGTTTATAGTGTTTCATTATAATTATTTCGTACACCAGCAAATAAAAAACCTTGTTAATTGTGCCTCAGTGTTGTGCAGTTCCATTTTGTTCGGAAACAAAAGGCGGACATATGCTCCGAGAGACAAAACTCGCTTAAAACAGTGGTTGATAGGGATGAGTTTACTCCTTCAAAACATTCGTGTGTTTGTAAGAAACATTTTAATCCTGACGATTATGCGTTACCAAAGGAGTCTACTACAGAAAATCCTGAATAATAATCATGTACATTCGTTGTTTTCATCAAACTCATTCTTGATATAACCTAACTTTAATGACATAAGACACTTCTGAAAAGTACAATAATTTCCCTACTGAGCAAGTAAATTTACTATTTTCTAATGAACAGTTTTATTAATACTTTTTACTTCTTTAATATCATTTCTTCTATTATGCTAGTTTGCTGTTATCAAAAAATTGTTTCCATATCGATTATATTCAATATCCTCGGCATGTGATAGATCTTTTGAAAGCTCTTTTTTAAACGCAATCTGACACACGAGAAATCCAATATGGCTGCCGTAAGAAAACAAAAGTTACCTCGGATATGGTATGGCATAGTAGCCGAGTGGGTAAAGCGCTTATAGCTATTTACTCGTTACCGAATATCGATGGTTCGAATCCATCCCGGAGCAAAAAATTTTATTTGTAATTTGCTTCGGATTAAGATGGGAGCGAACTATCAATGCCCTAGATGTGGTTCGGATTCCACAATAAACTGTAGGGCCTCGCCTCTCTTTACTCAACACAAAATCCTATGATTTTCTGGGAGTTACTTCGGTGACTTGAGAGGCGGTTAAGAAAACATTTTTTAAAAAACATATCTCGAAAACAAATGAATATCGAACATTCGTTTCTACAATAAAGTATTAGTCTCCATAAAGTGTCCTAATAATGTAAAAGTCTAAAACCTGTCTAACCAAGGATTACTTGGCTACAGCCAAAAAAGAGAAATCACAAAATTTTCGTTTTTTTTTAACCCGAAAACGGTTTCAGTTAACCATGATTTCTTAACGGATCTGGAATCAGCATAACATTTGCTAAAACGTTTCCCATTTAACCGACCTTGTAACAATGGTGAGCATCGAATTTGGGACACACGGTATACACAAGATTGCCCGTGACGAATGCTGCAAACAGAAGAGCAATGGAGTTTCAACTTTCGACAACCATACAATAGTCTGCAACCTTTTGCACAATTGCAATAAATCATATTTAAAAATAATCCGGAGCAGGAGGACCTGATGTTTTTTTTGGCTCCAAAAAATTGCTTTCTAATCCTCAATCTTTGGGGTTAACCTCATTGCCTAACCACTTCTGCACCTGATAATATACTGGTAAACAATTTCAACAGTTTCATTCTCTGTAGGTGATAATGAATATAAATTGACAGATTTACTTTTGGTCACTAATTTACAGAAGAAAAATCGCATTACATTCGAAGAAATTGATTCTCGAGAAGCATCACTTCGATTGAAAACTTGAACTGTATCTCTCAAATTCGGTAGTTTGACCAATAATTTCAGAGCTGCTGTTTTACCTCTATAAAAAAGAGTAGATGTTGTATCACATCCGGAGAATGCATGTAAAAGTAGGGTATGACCCTTTGCTGCCTGTATGTTTGTCAAAACTTCGAAAAGAAAAATTTTTATTCCACTGTTCCTTGCTTGATTTAAAAAAAAAATATTTCTTCATCAACAGGTGACAGCACGAATAGTCCATTTTTAACACGACTTTGTTTCTAGCACTGCAAAATACGTCTACAAACTCTGAAAAACTAACCACATCGTAAAATTAAAAGAAACGGGGATATTCGCGAAAAACCACTTTTTTAACCATCTTACGCACCATAAAAAATTGCGCGTACAACGGATCACCGGGGACTTTTGAGACATAGTTTAGAACGACGAAATTAAAGTGTAAAATAAAAAGCAGCTTTCTTGTACTTTTTTCTTTAATGGATACTAAAAGCTCTGGACTATAAATTCAGAAGATGGTCGAGAATAAAAAAAATTAATTGTTGCATGGCAGGGCCAAATCAAACAGATTATTTCAGGGGGTGTGGATCACAAAGAACTCTACAAAAATCAACAATATATCTGGTATATTAGGAAGAAAAACATAATAATTTCAGAGCGTATACTTTAGAGAACAAAACATAACTTGTCAACCAAAATTATTCCTCTTCTCCAGCCGGTGTTAGTGACAGGGCCGGCTTAAGGGCAAATTCAGATTTTAAAGTTTATTCACATAAGCTTTGCATCGTTGGCCAGGATAGGGAAAAAAATGCACGCTGATGGTTGGTGCAGACGGCAGGCAGATATACACAAGTGCAAAGTTCCGATAGCGGTTAATTCAATTTTCATTAGTTTATTTTATTTCATGGGCATCGGACGTTTGTAGATTGTGCTTTGATATAAATTGAATTGTGAGTCCGACAACTGACAATAACATGTAAGTATTAAACCTAATGGTTAATAACCAATATATTCCCTTAACCTTACTTAAAAATAATAATTGGTGTTATATTTAAGATAGAAAATTTAGTGATTAAACTGGACAAAAAAAATTATACATGTATATATATACATATATATATATACATATATATATATATATATATATATATATATATATATATATATATATATATATATATATATATATATATATATATATAAAAATTATAAATTACAATTTTACTTTTACAATAATTTAACTTATGTGTTATGTAATGTTTATATTAAATTATTTACCTTTATATTGCTTATTGGCTGATTTTATAATAATCGGTATTTGATGTTTTAATGAAACTGTTTTTAAATTGTTTTTTATTATATGAGGTGACTCAGTTTTAAAAGCAAAAATTTTAACAGTCGATAGATCTCGACGAAATGAGGATTTCTGTTGTAGATGTAAACTTGTTTCATCTTACCTTAGCACATAAAAAATTCTAGCACAGGAGAGCGGTATTATATAAATACATTTTGTGCGTTTATAATGCAACGCGCTTATGCTAGAGAACTACGCAAGACGGACGGTCAACAAAGGGTCGATCTGCGAGCCCAGGTAAATAGTTTTTTATGTGCTCAGATGCATAAACGTAGTATGATATGGTGTATATTTTAATCACTTTTTTACATAGGTCCAGTAGTACTAAATGCTCAAAATGCAGCATATTGCTTTATATTAAGATAGAGAGAAATATAACATTGTTTAAAGCAGAAATAAGAAAATTGTGCAGCAAAAAGTTGGTCCGCTCTAAAGCAGATAGAATTTAACATTGTTTTATTTTCTGACATTATTTCTTATGGGTACAAAATAAAAAGTCAGGGAAATTTTTAAGACGTTTGGCTTTCTTATAGCTAAATCGAAATTTTTTGTTAAATTAGGATGTTCTTGTTTCGGCTTAACCAGTCATTTTAGTTTCTTATTTAAAACTTTAAAGAAAATATGTCAATTTAATTTTTGTTATTTTGCTTCTTTCCACTGCTAACCGATAAAAGACATTTCTTGTTATTGTAAATAAATTATGTATGTACACTTTCTTGAAATATTTTTATGATTCAATAAACCTAAAAGGCATTTATCTTAATTCTAATGCCTTGAAATATTTTTTACGCCTGGTAATATATAAGTAACCCACAATGATATACTTATTACGCCTGGAAATAAGCAATTTACAGTACACTCATTACTTTGCCCAGTGTAAATCAGGCCGACTAAGTCCAATCCACCACTGCAAAGTTTAAGTGAATAGAGTTTAGGTTTGTTTTAGTTGTTTATAAACAGTTGTTAAGTTACATGTTTTATTGTGTTCAGTAATATTTTAAGTTGCTCTAAGTTGAAAATATTGTGGAATTATTTTTGTAGGGTTTTGTAGTTACCTTCCAGTATGGCATATCTATTTTGTTTCGCAATATTAAAATACAAATGATTCTAAAACGAAGACTCATATCGAAATTTAGTAAATGCACGTTCTGTATGCAATTTTTAACCCTGGTACCGTTTTAAACGTTTAAAAAAATGAGACAAAAAAAACTATAGCGAAAATTCACCCGCACTTCCTCTGTGACTATCCAACAAATCAAAATATTTAGACAAAATTTTACGAAATGAAATACAATATGAAAGTAATCAAAATTTAATTTTTGCAACTTAAGACGTTTCGAATTAATTGGCAAATAACTATGTTGTACTTACCGCCCTTGAGGGATTGTAGCTCCCTTATGAACTGATTTAAGACAAATGTTTATATACAAAACCCCGTGAAGGAAGGTACATAATTATGGGACACTCTGTATATAAAGTATTTATTTAATACATAGTTAAAAATACGGTGTAAGACTTTAGATCAAATTGGAGTACATACAGGAACACACCAATTTGGTGTATATTAGACACCAATGTTATCCTCCTCAGCTCACACCTATCATATATGATATGTGTGGAAATTATTTTATTATAACGATTTGAGTGCGTAAATGCACCTCACTTCCATACTTATCATATATGATAGGTTCAGAACATGCGCATAAAAATTTACACGGCTCTAGCAGGTGGTTTAACGGAGTTTCTGCATTTGTAAGGTTATGCGTAGCATTAGCATAATTAGTGTGAGATGGCTGTGGACCCTAGAAAACGTAAGTATCAAAATAAACTGATTTTAGACATTCTAAGTGGTTCTTAAGATGTTTTGTTTAAGTTTTATGCAAAACACATTTAATATTTTATTGACACTCAATGCCTGTATTGATAATTAGTTGACATATCACATATGATAGCTTGGGACTCAATTTAAAAAAAACAAATAGTGTGGGTCAAATTTTAAATACTATCATTAAATTCATATTTATTTTGTAGGACCACTTACCGAAAGAGAATTACAAGAACTGGCCGAGTGTATTGATTTAGATCAGTCTGACCTTGAAGAATATTTATTATTATCAGATGAAGGCGAGGAAGATGAATTTCAAGCCCGTAGTCAATCTCCTCATCCAGACGAATATGATCTTGAATTATGCGTACCTCATCACGCCGATGATTTCGATTCTTCTGACGATGAACCGCTTTCAAATCTGCGGCCCAATTTTGCTAAGAATTGGAATCATGATCGTCAATTTGAACCTCCAGCTGTAATGCTAGAAACAAATCGCGACGGTGATAATAAGGTAGGAGATCCAATTTCATATTTTTACAAGTATATCAATGAAGACTTGTTTGACTCCATGGCGCTTTACACAAACATGAGGGAAGTTAATGTCACGGGAAAATCATTAAATCTTACTGCTAAAGAGCTTCATACTTTTATTGGATGTTGTATGTTAATTACCCTTTACGGTTTACCACGCATAAAAATGTTTTGGTCACGTGAAACTAGAGTACCGATAATTGCTGACAACATTTCCCGGAATCGTTTTTTCCAGCTACGTACACGTTTAAAAGTAGTAGACGATAATGCCATTTCCAAAGAACAGAGAAGTGTAGATCGTTTTTGGAAAGTACGACCTTTACTTGACTCAGTTCAAAAGGGCTGTCGTCTAAATTATAGGACATGTCAAGTTTCAATTGATGAACAGATGGTGCCATTTCACGGGCATGTTGCAATGAGGCAAACCTGTGGAAAACCTAACCCAGTTGGGTTGAAGAATTTTGTTATGACCACACCTGAGGGAATACCATTAGATTTCTATATGTACGAGGGTAAGGGATCATCTGTTGAGTCTGTTTTATGTTCAACACCAGAAAAATTAGATGTTGGAGGCCGAATGGTTCTGAAATTAACCGACACTTTACCACTAGGGGCAACTGTGTTTACTGATAGATATTTCACGTCTATCCCCCTCATCGACACACTGTTATCAAGGTCGATCACATTAACTGGCACCATCATGGCTAACAGGCTCCCAAAAAAGGCAGAATTCTTAAAGGACACTACCTTGAAAAAATCGGGCAGAGGTTCATACGATCAGCTTGTTCGAGAAGATGGGAAGATGAACTTGATAAAGTGGTTTGACTCCAAACCCATCTACCTTGCGTCATCGTGTTCTGGTGTGGAACCAGTCGGACTTTGCAAAAGATGGTCAAAAGTAGAATCAAAATATATTGAAATAAAACAACCTGGCACCATCAAAGAGTATAACCGCAAGATGGGTGGTGTCGACTTGTTGGACCGAGTTCTAGGAAAGTACTCTATGAGAACAAGAACCAACAAGTGGACTATTCGATGTATTTACCACTTTTTTGATTTTGGTACAGCCGCAGGATGGCTTGAGTATCGACAAGATGCAGCTAAGGCAAATCTTCCAAGAAAGGAGACTTTAGATTATCTGGATTTTAAACTTGCTATTGCCAAATTTCTTATTCATTTTACAAAAAACGAGAACCACGCCAGCAGCGTTGAAGTAGACGAAACATCGGATGAAGAAGCAGGGGAGCCCAAAAAGATAAAACAGCGAAGTGTTCATCCAATGCCTGATAAAAATTTGAAAAAGCGGAATGCTGGGCATTTACCCGAATTCATGAATAATTCTCAAAAATGTCGCTCCTTTTGTAGATATCCGGGGTGCAAGAATCTAACCTTTGTTAAATGTACATCATGTAAAATATTCTTATGTTGTTCTGTTGGAAGGAATTGTTTTTTAAATTTCCATAAATAAAACATTCTTATCGAAATTTTACTATGTTTTGGTAATGCTATGGCCCCAAGTTGTCATATATGATATGTTCTTTTTTGAAAAACGCAAAAGTTTTTTTGATTTTTTTTGTAACATGTTATCATTTCTTAAACCTATTTGAGTATGATGGGTGATGTTTTGAACAAATTAAACGGGCCAATCAATGGTGGGTCTGAGGAGGACGGGGTAAAATTTAACCATTATTTTGTACAATATTTTTTTCACCCTCGATTTATAAAATTCTTTGTTATTTTTGATTAATTTGTACACATTAATTATTAGAAATGTAAAAGGCAAATATTCTAAAGGATAATATTCATGAGGATTGTAAAACATTAATTTTAAATAAATTTATACAAGAATGTGAAAATAGCATGTATTTTATTAAAGGTAAATGCAATATTTCCGATAACTCAATTAATAGTACAGTATATAGAGTTCACAGGATATATTCTGTCAACTAAAGCTACAAAATGATATAACTGTGTTTGAGCCATTATTTTGTCCGTAATAGATTTTTAATCCAATCGTTATTCTCACTTTTCTGTTTTTCATTTCAGACAGCGTACACAAGAAGTATGTTTTATTTAATGTTAAATATCCCGATCAGCATTCCATAGTGCGTTCCAGAGCAAGCAAAATTCAAATTTAAATTTTTTCTCTCCTCTTTTTTCTTCCCTTTTTTCTCCCTTTTTCATATTATTTAATTGGAGAAAAAAAATGAATGATTTAGTAAGAAAGAAACTAAATTAAAGGACATAATTGATATAATTGAAACCTGGACAGCTATTTTAAGCGCATTATTATCGATGATATTTTGGTTTTCAAGAATATTTTTTTTATTTCTTTTTTTAAATTTATTTATTTTTTTCATATTTCTTATAATAAGCGGTAAAATATTATATAATTTTGGACCATAGTAGAAAATAAATTGTTGTGTATGTGCTTTTTTATACAATGGTATAATTAATAAAATGTTTGTTTGCTATAGATCTAGTTGTATAAGTATGACTATTATATGAGCAAACCCATGCCTTATCACTACATACTAGAGTAAGATAAGTGCATGTATTTTTTATATTGAAAACATTAGCTTCCTTGTATAGTTGTAAGGTTTTGTATAGTCTATTTTTATTTAGTATTATTTTTAATATACTGTTTTGTGTTACTTGTAAATTTTTTAAGGTATTCTTAAATAATCCTCCCCATGCAATAATACAATAACTAATAATTGATGCAACTAGACAACAAACAATAAGTATTTTTTTTATTTGATACCCTTTTAAGAGATAAAATAAGTGAATAAGTATCCTAATTTTTTTTTGTGATATATTCAACATGTTCATTCCATCTTAGATGATGGACGACTATAACTCCCAGGTACTTTATTTCACTTACTTTCTTAATTTGAGGACACAAACATTTTTGCTCTCTTGGCAACGTGTTTTATGAATCGAGAGATATTCTTTTTTGTGGTTGATCATTAGTCGATAGAGTAAAAATTAAATATTTAGTTTTATCCACATTTAAGTTCAATAAGTTCAAATTTAAATATTGATCGACTTTGTTTAAATTATTTTTGGCGGTATAATATACCTTCTCCCAAGAATCCTGAAAATTTTTTAAATTTATTATATTATTAATTTATATACACAAGGAACAGAATTGGACCCAATATAGTGCCTCGTGGTACGCCCCTGGTAACAGTTTGTAGTTCACTCAAAATATTTTTAACTTTTACTCTTTGCTTTCTGTTTGTGAGATAATTTTTTTGAAACATCCAACATTTTTCAGTTTTTCTAGTAGGATATTATATGATACTGTGTCAAAGACTTTAGCCAAATCTAAAAACACTGTCAAGCACTTTTTACTTGAATACAAATTATAAATTGTTTTGGTGATTAAATCTAGGACCGCATGTTCAGTACTTTTGTTTTTTCTAAAGCCGAATTGTTTATCCGTAATCACATCATACTTACCAAAAAAATGTATTAATCTATTTTTAAAACAGTGTTCGAAGATTTTTGCAAAATTATTTATGACTGAGATAGGCCTATAATTACTAAATCTTTTTTTATCACCTGATTTGTAAATTGATGTAACTATAGACTCTTTCCACTGAAAGAATCCTAAATGAAATCCTGATGATTACTTCAGAGATGTTTCAGCAGGAATTCATCCATCGACTTGGCAGAAATGCCAAGAAGTAAATGGGGCTCAATTTGAAAACTTGATTTGATAGTTTTCTGAACTGATGTTTATTAGGCGTTCTGTCATCTTATTCGTTTCACAGAAACAGATAAAAATTCCGCAGCCATCTCGATTTTTTTTCGCATCATACATCATTGGTGTATACAGAAATTCAAGCAGAATCAGATCCTTAAAAAAGTGGGGGTTACGATTAAAAAAATATCGATGGCGTTATTGCTAAAAGAGGTGGGGGTAAAAAATTTGACAACTATCAGAAAAGTTGCACATAATCTTGTCCGAGAATATTGGCCGCAGATGATCTGGGAATTTTTAATGTATAGCTTTCCACAACCAACGTTCTCACTATATAATACCTTTCAATATTTTTGATATTTAAGACATTAATTAAACAGGTAGAAGTAAATCCTGTGAGGTATTCTTATTTGAATATGTCCTGTACACATCATTACTTTATAATTTGTATACCGTACCATAAACAAACTTAGAAAAAAAAATACTTCACAGTAACTGAAGTATAGTTTTGCATGTGCCTCAGCTAGATTATATATTTCTGTCTCCAGTTTCGCTTTGAATTTTAATTAGAAAACACTTTCATGTAAATAAACTCAAATAGAGACATGAGAAATATTAATGCAATCCATTTGAGATTTACTTTTGCAAGTGAAATTAATGACGGAAATGGGGGATAAAATAGTTACAAAGAAGATAATGCTCTTGGAATATATTAAAGAATTTTATCTTATATTACTAAATTAGTGTAATGGAGGCCTACCTTTTACACGGTTTTATTATTATTATTAATTTATATATCCTGATGGGCTCTACGTCACTTAGTTATAATATTATAATTTTTTTCACAGAAGCAGCATTAGCTAAATTTTTCTTACAATTTGGCTATCTCCCATGTCAATCTGGAGTACGAAATTTTGAACGAGTAGCAGTGTTATGTTTTAAAGCAAAATTCGAATATGCAGCTAGGTCGCAGAGACCAAATAGGCATAACCACACGGAAGTTAATAATAAAAAGATACAAATCCCATGAAGCTGTCCTGATTTATAAAGTGTCACTGGTAGTTGCTGCGTTTTATCATTTGAGAAGTATTTAAGGAAAGAGAAGGTTTCAGTTGAAAACAGTAACAGCACTTCTAACAGGACATATGGCTATTAAACCTGCAAACCTGCAAACAATGGGAATGTATGATGGTGACTTAGACTGCAGACTATGTGGGAAAGACCCAGAAACCGTGGACCATATCATATTCGAATGCGAAGCTTATTTGCAGTAAATATCGGTACAATCTAATAAAGTTTAATGAATCTTAATCTTCTTTAATACGTTGATACTAGCCAAAAATTTATGCAACAGCCCTTATGAATCCGTAAATTCAAAATATGTAGTTTTGTAAAAATGAAGAAAAATGTAATTAACTGACATCAAAATAGACAGACTTTTGCAGTCGCCACGAGACTGCGTGTTTTCAGGAAGAAAAAAAGGAAGAATAGAAGGACTTGAGTCCAAGAGGTAATTGAGGGTAGCAAATTAATAACAAAAATGCTAATTGACAAGGTACGATAAGAAAATTACTAATTAGATAAGATAAACGATAAAAATGTCATCTATAGAGCTAGTAAGGCGATCCAAACTCAAGAATAATTGAATGTAGAGGACGCGCAAATATGGCTACTAGGCCCACGGGCTTTACACTAAACTAATACATAAAAATCGATAATAAAACCTAGATAAGGAAATAAATAATGTGTGAACAACATAGGAATGCCCTACATGCTCTAATAGTTTAAAATGAAATTATTAAATATTTTAAATTAATAATTTAACAA
The DNA here is from genome assembly GCA_029963845.1 of Rhamnusium bicolor. NCBI lineage: Eukaryota > Metazoa > Arthropoda > Insecta > Coleoptera > Cerambycidae > Rhamnusium > Rhamnusium bicolor. Next base: position 111,984 of record JANEYF010002586.1, on the reverse strand, counting down.
TAATGCTATGCTACTCTCACCTTACTACTTTAAGACCACCCACCGACTCTTCGCTACGCCCGCGCCTTCGTCAAGTGATTGACTCGCGCATGAACGAAAATCAGGGCATTTCAATTAAAACACCAAGACAGCAAGGTCGTAACCATAATTTGTTAAAATTATTGTTACAGTGTTTAATTTTTCATTTACAGAAACTTGTTTTGGTTTATGTACCATCCTATGACTTTCTACCAAGAGTACCGTTTTCCGTAGTTTTATGCAATGACTGTAATGTCAGTGCCAAAAAGTTTGAGACGAAAAAATACCCCAGCTTGCGCGCCCATTGTTTTGCTGAAAACAGTTTCTCAAATAAAAAACTCAAACCAGATTTTTGGTGTCATCTTCAAACTATCGTAGCTATTTCAGGAAATATAATAGCATCGACCTTTAGTGTTATTTTTGAGAGGAATCTAACCCGCAAAAATTTAGATATTATTATACACTCAATATAAATTTAAAATTTTCTCTTTCATTTTGAACGGTGATAGAATTTCGGGGTTTTGAAAATTTTAAACTAATTATCATAGTAAGTCATAAATAAATCAGTCTACATCACAACAAAGAAATAAACAAGATTAACTATGTGGCAAATAACACTAATATTTGGGGAAATGCTAATCTAAAGTAATTTATGTTTTCTGCCATGAACTATTAATACCACTAATATACATAACAGAGTTCATAGCAATTTCACTATTAGCCTGGTAATAAATCGCTTCCATAAATATTATAATAATAAGCTGGGCTCTCATTTACTGCCGCCTCTAGATGTGTACCTAAGATTACTCTGTATTTAATTAATCTCATGTGAGTTGTAAATTTTGGTTTACTATTAATTTTGCCAGTTTTACAACATTCTACACATCATCAACAATAACAAGATTTAAGATACCCATTTCTCATAATATATTCATAACGTTATAACCAAACAACAAATTTGTTCTCACATAAGGTATTTGCTAAAAATTACATTGTTTTGTATTTCATCGAATTAATATGGGAATATGAATGTATTATAATTTTTAAAAGCATAATTCTTTGATTAAACTTGCAATAGCTATAACGTCTAAACTTGAGAAGAAAATTTGTTAGATACTCATAGCATCTTGCCAAAAACCATATTTTTACTTTCTTATACCTAATATAAGGAAGTATAGTATCGTGATTTTTTTTCGACCTCGAGATTTTGATTGATTCATACGTTTTGAACCCTCCATTTTATTTTCCGAATGATGTCTGTCGGTGCGTGTATGTGTATGTATGTGTGTATCAGCGATAAAAAAATATTAATGGCAGACTTCCCAAATTTGGCAGTTAAGATTTTCAACAACATTTTAGGTGACACATTAAATTTGGTGATACCACCAGAAGAGACACAATGAATGAAATAAGAAAAAAAGGTACAACTTCGGAAAAAAAATTAAAAAATTTTATTGCAAAGATAATGATAAATTAGATGATGAGTAAAATTGGCCAGTTGAAAGGAGGTCCACGGACTGAAACTTTTTTGTATTTGCCTTTACAAAAAAACATATTCTTGAAAGAATATAAATCATGTTTACTATATTAATCCAATAAAATATATTTTCCAATTACTTAAATAAAGCTGATGTAAACTTAAATTTTTTTATACATTTGACCTCATAAAATGGGGTTAGGATAAATTTAACAGTTTGACATTTCAAATGTCTAATTTAGTTACAAAAATGTCAATGTCAATAAGAAGAAATTATTAAAACATATGACATGAATTATTATTGACAGTATCGAATGCCGCTGATAATTAATTATTTAAAAATTTTAATGAAACGTTATTAAAATTTAATTCAGGCTAGTGAAGAATTAAATAGATTGATTTTCTTTCATCAGGATGGTATAAAAAGGTTATGTGCTGGCCACATCAGATATTTTGAGATATTGTTTGCAATATAATGTCCTTCGGGAAACTACTCTGCACGCAGAATTCTCTTAGACAGTATTTAGTCTCTTACTCTCCGCAGTAGGGGAGGTTTCACCATAAGTATATCAGTACCAAAACGTGACTTTAAAAAAATAACTTTTCAACTAAAGAATTGTTAAAAAAAATCGTAGTATAACTTTTTCTTTGTAATCTTTAATTTTATTCAATACAGCTTAATGAATGATCAGAGAAATTAATGTGCAAAAGAAGACAAACTGTATTTAAAAAATAATTTTACCAACATATTTTTACTCTGCTACGAAATTATTTTGATAAAAATATTTTCAGTTATATACAAGGAAACTGTTAAAGATGTCTCTTCGCTAAGCTGCTATAAGTGAAAGGCTAAATGTATTTATCCGTAAAGTCGTTGCAAATTCCGGCAGGCGTTTTCTATCACAAAAGACTGACCGGATTAGGAAACAAGGGACATCTTTCACACAGTTCCTCACGAGAGAAAATACAGTCTCTCGAGTAATAATTTGTACGCATTTTGTGAAATCTTCGTCACATCCTTGATCCCGAGGATCCTGTACGATGCGTGACTCGAAAATCTGGACGCTTATTACAGAAGGATAACGGAATATTGGGAAAAGAGGGATTATAACAACAGAGTTCTCTCTTGAGTTAAATTCGTATTTCGACCCCATTTCGAATGATATTATATATTAATTTACCGGAATCACGACGCGACATTTTGATTTTATATTAAGTATATTTTTCTTTCCAGGTTATTCTTGATAAAATAAGAAGGGCGTTGAAAATAAACTAGTGTATACATATATCACTACATCATTAGTTGTAAATGTTGCACAGTTACTGTGAATTGTTTATCTATGTTATTAGTATTTAAAAAATAATTGCGTCAGACATATAGAAATGTTACAATTAAACCATTCTTTCAGGGGTGCATTAAGATACGTCAGTTATTCAAAATGTTACATTTTTATAATTAGTTAAATTAGTTAATAGTCAAATTAAAGAACTACAATAGTGTATTATAGAAAATTTTGCGATCAGATTAAAATATAAAAGTCAATGAACAAAATAATTGAGAATTTAGCACAAAATACATGACTTATTAGTAACTTTTTGTTTTGTTTTGGTTGTACCAGCCAAACTATGTCAAGTTATCCTGGCGTTCAAATAACTTGACATTCCCTTAAGATGCTTTCGGGATGTAATGTCTTTTCTTAAGTGCATCAGTAGGGTAATAATTTTCTTTATAATAGTCAGTTTCGTCGATCCCTTATATGCTTAGTTCATTAATGTACAAATTAGAAATGGGTATTTCGCGAATGAATTATTAAAAATAAGGATTCCCGACTGCGAACTATAAGAAATAGTTCGCGCTGTTACAACGAACTAGTTATAACAGAAATATGAAAGATTTAGTTTGAACAGAGACGACCTCTTTTAAGCAAGGAAGTAAAAGTCGTTTAATTCTTCCCATTCCCATTTAATACATTTATTGAATATAATTTTTACAAGGCCACTCCTTAATTAAACGTATTTCATTTATATCATTTGAGAATATATATAAATACACTGCTCAGATTTTAAGACAAGTGAACCGATCTGCATGTTGCAGTTTACACTTGCCCCGGCCGCTGTCATGGCTCCGACGTTCTGAAGTTGGTGTTCAAGTATGTTATGCATTTTCCTAAACAAGGCGTTTACCGTATTAAATAGAAAGCTTTTAGAAAATAAATAGTTTATGGCATTTTATTTGTGAATGTGAGTTTTTGCATGTATACAGGAAAAATAGTCCAAAAAAACCTATTTAATGTTATTTGTTTGTGTTTGTTTACCTATAGAGCATGTTAGCGGTTGTCTACTGTTTCTTGTAAAGTTTTTGGATTTATTCAAATGGCGAAGGCGAGGTGAGGTAAAGGAGACATCGATGGATATATTGGTATGACGTCACAGGTAAGGTAAGTCAAATGTAATTTACGTTGTGTATGTGGATTGTCTGTGGGTCGGTTAGGTTATATATGTTCGTCGTAGAGTGGGAGTCGTTGGTAGATGTAGTTGTGAACGTGTTGCGGGTCGTTGTGTCGTCGTAGACGGGTCATGTCTCTAGTTAGTGCTGATGTTTGAGTTTGGGTCTTTAAAAATTTGGTCGCAGTCTCACAGATATATGGTTGGATTTGTTGAAATCCGTATTGTTCGTGCAGTCGCGTCATGTTAGAGTATCTGTTAGAGTTCGTGAGTAGTCTCAGTAACTTGTTCTGGGTGGTCTGTAGTCTTTTATATTGCGTGTCCGACATGTGGCTCCATGCCGGACACGCATATGTCATTGTTGGTCTGATGATTGTCTTGTATAGTAAAAGTTTATTGTCTGTAGAGAGTGGGCTGCGTCTGTTTTTCAAGAGTAGAGTTGGTTTATCGTAGCGTATGTCTTGTTAATCGTATTAGTAATATGTCTTTTGAAAAAAAGTCTCTTGTCAAGTGTTATCCCTAGGTATTTAACGTTATCTTTCTCTGTAATTGTCTTATCGTTAATTTTAAGTTTAGTGGAAGGTCGTGATGTTTGTAAATTTTTTGGTTAATGTAATGGTTTCCGTTTTGTCCTCGTTGAGTCGTATTTACCAAGTCTTGTAGTAGTCCGTCAGTTGGTTTAGGTGGTATCGTACTTTTTGCGTGGCAGTCTGTGCGTAAAAGGATTGTGCGTAGATAGTCGTGTCGTCTGCGTAGAGTACTGTCTTTGTGTTAGGATGGGTAGGAAGGTCAGCTAGGAATAGGTTAAAGAGGATAGGGGATAGGACTGTGCCTTGCGGCACGCCGGCGTTGACTGTTTTAGACGACGACACTGCGTCATTAACCTTCACTCGAAATTTTCTGTTTGTGATGTAACGCTTAATTAAGCTGATAAAATACAGTGGTAATTGTGCGTTATTTTTTAATTTATATAGAAGGCCTGAATGCCAAACAGTATCGAAGGCCTTTTCCATGTCCAACAGGAGCATGCAGGTTGATTGTTTTTTTATTAAAACCATCGGTGACATCCTACACGACTCTGCAAAGTGCGAGAGCCGTACTGTGCCCGCTTCTAAAACCAAACTGATTCTCAGGAATAAGCCTTTTTTTGGTTATTATTTTATTTAATCTGTTGAGGATTATTTTTTCTGCTACTTTAGAAAGTGCATTGAGAAATGATATGGGTCTACAGTTATTTTGTCCTGAGAATCTTTATTTGGTTTCAAAAACGGGACCACCAAGGCAATCTTCCACCGTGGTGGAAAATACTGCAGCATTATTATATTATTTATTATGTGTGTAATGGAAACTAGGGCTTTATTGGGGAGATGCTTAAGGATAACGTTGGGGATGTTGTCTGGTCCAGGGGCCTTATTGTTCGTCTTAGTTCGGTCACAGTAAGAACGGGGAATTAACAACTGCACTGAAATGTTCTCGTCCTATTTTAGTTATAACGCTCCTAACAGAACTTAGCATGTACATTTGTTTTAGATGGGATCTATCTATCGATGATCAGAATTTATTTATTTAAACATCGTTGATTGTTGGCGCTGGCTAGTTGAGTTAAAAATGGAATTAATTAAGGGTTTGTAGTCGCAAAGTTTTAACAACGTACACCATACGCTTTTGTTACCAGGGGTGAATTATATGTTAGATTAGTGAAATAATGAATACACTTTAATTTATTTAGTAAATGAATATATTATTTATGTAAAAAAAAAAGATTAAAAAATACAATACCAAAATAAATATAAAAATCTGATAAACATAAATAAATACCTATTCTAAAAATTATTAAAAAACAAAATTTTAACTCTTTTGTACAAATTCGAAAACAAATGATGCATAAATTAATTAAACATAACACTAATAAACATAAATTAACTTTTATTTTATGTGGCAATAATTATCATATAATAAGTAAAAAAACTATAAATTATGATTTAGGAACATTATTTCTCTGACCTTTTTTTGGAATTGGCCTAGTACTGACTGTTAAAATTTGACCAGTTTTGAAAATAATCCGTTCACATGGAACTGATATTGTCATTAAACATAGTCTTTTTTTAACCATCTCAAATAATAAAGGGTATATTCTCTCCCTTTTTCTCTACAATTTTAAAGAATCCTCTTTACGAGGTAAAAGTGAATCCTTAAGATATGAATCAATTTCAGTTATTCCAGCCGCAGTCGGATTAACGTCAGAACATAAACTTTTAACCTCGTTATCGAAATCGTCCCAAATGTCATTGTCTGTTGAATATCTTGATTCTGGTACTATTGCTGCTTCAGCATCATTATTATTAGGAAAATCTCTTAGTTTTACGGCACATTCTTTTTTTTAAACATCAAGTGCCATTTTATATTTTGACTCCTCAGAAAATCCATATTTTTGAATCGAGGGTCCAATATTGTGGACTGGCTTATTAGCTCATTCTCCTCTATATTTTCGAATTGTCTGTCTAACTCATCTTTTACTTTTTTAACAATATCACTGACTTGGTGGAGTTGGTTCCATTATATAGGTACCAACTTTTGTCTTCATGATTTTCACTAATGGTATTATTTTAGATATAGAAAAAAAATTTTCTGCTCTAAACTCATTTTTATATCAAGAAACATTTTAAGTGCACCCGTAGATTTCTATTATTTTCCAGTTAAGGGGTGTTAGGGTTATTTCTAACTCGCTCTGTAACATTGCTAATGTCGAAATAATGACACCTTTAATTTGTAATATTCGACTTAACATTTCATATGTAGAATTCCACCTAGTTATGGCATCTTGCTTAAGTTTAAGTTTGGGTAAATTCATTTGTTCATGAGTTAAGTGCATACATGCTTCTTTTAAAGTATTTCACAATAATAATTGTCTTAAATATACTAATTGCATGGCAATATTAACAGCGTATGCGAAACAGGGTAAGTGCCGCTACTGACAAAGACGTATTGCCGCTATTTCGTTGGTTGCGTTATCTGTAACACAGGCCGTGATTTTGTTTTCTATGCCATAATCCTTTATGATATTAACTAATTGGGTCGACATGTTTTGAGCTTTATATTTTTCGAAAAAGTGCATACATCTAATAACACAGAATTTATTTCAAAACAGTTGTCAAAATAAGGAGCAGTAACCGCCGGCGCCGTACAACTTTCGTTGTCAGTGGATGTGGTAATACACACTGCTCCTGCATATTTAATTTGTCTTAAGTTTTTCTAAATGAGAGAGGTATAATTGATGTATGAAAGTGTTTGACACTGTTCTTTTTTTGTTGGTAAAGAATATCTACGGCAAAGAATTTTTTTCACGGTTCTCAACAATGGAAATAGGTTGATACTCTTTAACAATCATCGTAACTAACTGTACATCAAAACTCCGTGATTTTTGTGATGATATTAGGTTTACTTACATGCATGCAGTGTTGACTGCGTTGGCTTAGGAGATATATTTGAAACCGAAAGCACTTTTGCGGGAACCGAGACTGTAGCCGATGTAGATGGTTGTGATGTTTCATTTGTAATATGTGTCCTACTTGGTGATACATCCTTTGATTGTTCAGTTTTAACTCTGGGGGTATTAGATGTGTCTCTTTCATTATTTAAAGAAATTATAGGGTGCTTAGTACTCGTGTATCTGCGTAAATTTCCGAATAATCTATTAGCAAAACTAATTTTTTAACCACAATAATTACATTTAGCCCTATTGTTTGTATCATTTTCAAAATTAACCCATATAGCGCTTGGCGTATGTCGGGACATTTTTTTAAAGTTACAGCCTACCGAAATAAATAAATGAATTGAAAATTTCCATGATAAAGCAACACTGTGAGTATAAAACGAAGATAGGATAATTGTTAGCATTAGTAATAGAAACTCATAAGAATGCTAAGAGGTGTGTAGACACTGGAAATTGGAGCCATTAACTTCTGATGTGTTCCGTATCATTTTCTAATATGTGTGATGTATGATTCTGTCCTTGTTGTACACAATTTCCCATGTGGAATTATAAACAATAAAACTATTGGACCCCTTTTTTGATCGGATTTTGAAGTGCAGTAAATTTACAATTTTTATAATAAAAGTTGTCAATGTCTTTGAAGAGACATTTACATAATTACTCAGCAAATTAAGTAGTACCAACTCAAGATTCGTGCGCATCTTGACCAGGTTTACTACGAAAAATGGATTGGTCGTGGCGGATTTATCCCATAGCCTGTTCACTCAATTATTTTCTATGGGCTTACCTTAAAGTTAAGGTGTATCATGATCCGCCCACAATAACTGATGACACGAAAAATTGGATAATTCCTGAATGCAAATTAGTTTATTGAGAAACTCAGGGCCCAGCACGATATTCACGACAGACTACAGCAGGATATCATTTTGAACATTTAATTTAAGATATGTTTCTACGTTTCCATCTATATTTGGTTTATTTCAATTAAATGGAAATAAAATAATCATTTTCCTGCTCCTTACTCTTACATTAGGGATCATATCAATACGAAGAAAGTATCCAATTTTATCAGGTGTACCGATTTCTATAGATTCTGTAGATCTATTATGTTTTTTCCATGGTAATCAATGAGATTAAAATGCATTCCAAATTAAATGTCCATATAACAACAAGCACCACATATAATACAACCTCATGTATCCCTAAATACTTCCAATATTCATGTATAGTGGAAGTAATCTCTCTTAATTCTACTGCCGTGACCGGGAATCGAACCCGGAACATTTTGGTGAAACCCAAGTAAGCTTGACACTCGACCATCTGTCATACTATCTGCGAATATCTCTTAAACCCCTAATACGAGTATATGTATAGGACATATTTTATAAAAGTTATAGGGAATAAATAGGCCTATAAGGTTTTGCAAAGAAAGGGTCATTCTATTTAAAATAAGTGAGATAATCAGCTTCGAAGTTTTCTCTAAATGTTAACATTTTCTGAACACTCTGTAATAAATAAATGAATTCTGTCTCAACTAGTAATTAAAATAAACCTTGTTTTATACAGAAACGAAAAAATTTATTTTTGCATTGTTAATAATAATTGGACATTGTCATATCGTTGACTCACCCTGCACAAGGTAGACCATCGACTATTGTATTTTATTTTGAATATGTGTTGAACCGAAAATGCATATTCTAAAAAATTTCAAATTGTAGTTTATGAGCATTTTGGGGGTACACAATGGAATCAGACGCATTTCATTAATTTTATTAGGTCATAATGAATGAATATTACTTAATATGTATTTCTAAAACCTACATAATTTGTGTTTGTATGCCTCTAGACCACTAGAAATTGTAATTACAGGTGCGAATTTCAGACCAAATAACAACAAAAATTTGTTAATTTTTCGTCAAGCCGGACCTGGATTTCCTTTATTGTTAATGCCTTAGTGGATTCGTCAAGTCATGGAGAATATGTGTGCCAAAAGTAAATAAAATATATAGGGTAGTTCGTAAGTTATGAGTCAATAAAGAAATAGGTAAAATTGATAAATAATCCTGCATTACTATCGATTTCATACATAATATACAGGGTGTCCAAATTTCAAGAAAAGGATTTTTTTTACTACCCCTCGTATATTTAAGATCTGGCAAAAGTTTTTTCAGTCGATTCGGAATCTACAGCAAACGTTGCATATTACCAGTTTTTTTTTTGAAAATTTTCGCTTATCTTAATAATAAAGCCAGAAAATACCAGTGTATACCTTAAATGGATAACTCTGTACATAACTTAGCTTTTCTAACAAAGCAATATTCTTCCATGCGTTCAATATTTTCTAAGAGAAATTTTGCAATGTAATAGAATTGTAAATATATAATATTTAATTTTCTTGAGGGTTTGGATTTAAAATAACTAATAAGCTATAATTAACACATAATTAAACAGAGAGAGTAGTTGGTCGATTAATTCATCATTAAAAAATATTTTATAGTGTTGTTTAATTTCTTTACCTAGCTTAGGTACATTATGTTGACTACATTTTGAATACATCCGAACAAAATAAATATGGTTTAGTTAACAGTATTATAAAATTAAGTTTTTATAATATAAAGAGTAATATACTCAATTTATTAGCAGTAATGGAAATGCTTGGCAAGATATTTAAATTTTCCACCATGTAAGCAAACAATAACCAACCCTATCTCTACCGTTGACAGTGACTGAATCCAAATCTTTCAACAAAGGATAAGGCGGTTTCCATCCACTTGTAAATGGAAACCAGTGAGAATCCCACGAGGCCCCAACGGACGAAGAGGATTTATAGCTGTGGTCATGTTGACCTGCAGACCAGTGACGTCACCACCGCGGGGGATTGCGCATAACGAGCTGGTGGCTAGCGGGGTCCCGCTGCGTCCCGAGATTTCAGGTGCAATGCGATTTCCAACAAGGCATCACATTTACAACCTTGTCGACGTGCTTATTACAAGCAAGTCCTGTCTCATCATGAGTTTGGCCTCCTGCGTTGATGCCAGGGCATTCTGCGGTCCTAGTGGATATGTGGTGGGAACTCTAGATGACCGCTCAACCGAGATAGATGGTCAGATGTGAAACTGTATGAAATATTACGCAGTTTTAGTTCATTTTGACACATGTGCTCTTAGCTGGATGGAGGCATTCTCATAATTTATCAAATTAATAATACAATGAACAACTTGTACAAATAAGAATTATCATAGTCCATTTTGATTGGATATGAAATTATGGTGAATATTTACTCCTGTTACTGATTAATGTAGAATTAATTACAATTGCTAAAAGTCTCATAACAAATTAACATATTATATAAAATGAAGAATTTGTTTTATTGAATAATATGAGCTAAATGTAAAGATTTATCGGTGTAATTGTGCTAAGTGCTACTTGCACTCGGGCGCTGTCAACTGCGAATACATACTTCCAGTTGTGTATGGAAGTATGGAACTAATTCATTTTCTCCGTTAGTACAAGGTTATAGAAAAAACCTTTGATACGTTGATTTTTTATTTCAGTTGCGCATCTCTTGGTATAGCAAATTAAAATATTGGTTCTGGCTAGGTGCTCCCCGACAGCACTTTATTATCAGTGTTCAATCTGACATGAAAGAAATAAATTATTCTAATTGAAAATATCGTCTCCATTTATGTTAGGGCGCCAGCGTACCGAAACACAAAGAAAAAAATTATAAATGTGGCGACTCTCAGGGTGTGGATTGCTGACAGAGCGTTATAATACTGTTCTCGCACTTATTTCTTACTGAGGGTTATAGTTTTTGTTTTATATTCAGATGTCCTTAAGCAGTGGGGGGAATGTTACCTACGCAGTGGCCCTATTTACCAAACACTAATAAATAATTTAAATTGAATGAATCTGGTTCATGTCACTAATGACTAATGTTTATATACTGATTGTCGTTAATTGTCTTTGAGCAATGTTTACTAAAAAAGATTTAAACAAAAGGGCCTAGCTACCTAAAAAGTACGTAATAAACTTTACGACTCGTGATTATATATCAACTACAATAATTAGAACGACAAGTTTCTCACTAGCTGATTTCTATACCTAAACAGTACCTACCTACTGGCCACGGCGGTTTTTTAGGCACCTGTTGGTCATTAGAACGTATTCTGAGAGTGAGATGAAATAATTACGGGGATTCGCTTTAAATAAGATGAATGGTTCAATTCGTGACCTAATCTGCAAGTGAGTGAAAGAAAAGACCAGGTAAGCTTAAGAACAATGCTGAATATATTTCAGCAATTAAAATAATTAAATTACATGTGGTGACTTTACTTTAAAAATGGTTGAGGCACGTACGCTCGAAAAACTTGGGTGCAAATTAAAAAATGTGGAGAAGCGGCTACAAAGTTTTGATCTATCTTACCAACATACAATATGCATCAGGGTCCAAAATAAGGGAACAAAATAAAAATAAAAAACAACACAGCAATAGAACAAGATAAAAACACAACACTGCACGAAGGGAGTGGGGTTCACTTGACACGTGGCTTAAAATTTTGCGAAATAAAAAAATTAATGAGTTAATAGTGTTTTGGCGGTGAACGAGAATTTGATTCTGTAATTTCGAATGTGGTGATTTGATTATGTAATTTTGTATCTGATGGTAACGTGGGTGACGCTAGCTTTTTTTTTGTAAGCTTGGCTTGGTGTCTCGGGGTCTCGTGACTGTCGTGAATCACGGACTTCACTTGACTGGCCGATGCCTTTTTTTACCGCCCTGTAACCCGGCATCTGTTTTCGGTCGAATATTCTAGAAGCTTTCTTTAAGATTGGAAATTTCCGTGGGCGAACCTAACTGTAATATTGCTGTTGTTTGGCGCGTTTTTGAGTATATTTTATTTATTTGCGTTGAATATTGTATTCTTCGGTAAGATAGTATGCGATTCTATAACAGTAAGATTAAATAAGACAAATAGGAAAAACAGGATAAATAAGATAAACAGAAAAGATAAGATAAACGAGAATAATAGGAAAATAAGGTAAGTAAGCTAAACAACATTATAAAAATAAATTATTATTATTAAATGACAAAACAGAAATAATACAACCCCCGAATCATACACAACTATTCCCACCCATATTGCCAGTGGCAGGCTCGAACCAGCAGCTACAGTGAAGGGATTATCTAGTCACATTTGCCATCGCGAGCTCTAGCCAACAACTTCACCGAGCCACATTAACAAAATAAACCAGTAACTGGTATAATATGAAACAAATGAAAAAAAACGAGACAATGAAACAACAGGAAATAAAATAAATAATACAATTTATTTTTCATTCATTTCAAATATGATGATGGAATAGTGGAATAGTGAGATCGACTTTATTTTTTTAATTTAATGAAATTAATGTTAAACCCTTTTTTCTCAGTAATGATTAATATTACCAGAAATTTTAAGTTATTTTCATATTCAATAGGGTTCGTCACTGAAACTCTCAAATATTATATAAAAATTCAAATTTCCACATTGAGACGTGTCACATGCGGTTAGAATAATGATCAACGACACACAGACAGACACACAGAGCGTATGCTAATTCTGACAACTTTTCTATTTTCAGGTCTCAAAAGGATGTGAAGAAGTCATCATGTTTCATTTTAAATGTAACCATGTATTCTTTTATAAGTTTTTATTAGTCTTAATTATCAATTTAACAATAAATTGCCATATTGCTAATAAATATTCAGTCATCCAGAAGAAAAAAAATCAGTTTCTACTAGTTGCTCCTCGACAGTACATTCTCATCATCATATTCAATTTGATATAAAAGAAATAAATTTTAATTAAAACTAACATTTTCATTTATTTTATTTATTTATGCAGGGTGGGTTATAAAGAATGGGCTATAGAGTAATTAGAGAATCTAGAGATTCTTTGGCTCAAAATATGAAAATTAAATCAAACATGATTAAGTAAAATGTGCCTAATTAGTGAGATACAGAATGTTAAAATATTTTTTTTTATGATTTTTTGGGTGCAACTCAAAAAATCGCTTAACGTGTCAAATTCAAAATCAGTGCAGACAGATTTCTTGTCATGAGAAATCATAATATCATATTAATTTTGACTTAACTTATACCGGGCGTCCAATACAATATATTAAATGATAAAAATGTGATACATTTTTTCAGAACAGCTAGCTGTACACTGAGGGAAATAACTGGCTTGAAATTACTGGGAAGCCTTAGTTTTTTCAATTTACTAAATATTTAATATCCTGCATTATATTTAATTCAGACAAATAATTATTTTTCAACATTTTGTTATAATAAGCATATTTCGAAGATTGGATTAGTTGACAAAACTAAATGATTTAATTTAGACATTCTCTAGATATTTATTTTTTGTAATTAAATAATTGTTTATAAGAAATAAATTTACTCATGAATAACGCATTTGTATCGCCCACATTGATTATATCATTATATTTATTTCATAGAAAGAAATATTTACTATTAAAGTTTATACCCTAATAGGGAAAATAAATATTTAATTCCAGTAAGAAATATTTATTCCTCATTAATAAGTTTGTTTTTGAGAATTAAATGTTGGCCCACTACCGTCGAAACCGCGGGAGCGCGATCGACAAGAATCGACAAGAAGCCGTTGTTCCCTTTTCCCTTATTAAGAGCTTTAAATTGTTTGTTGTGTCCCTTACAGTAGATGGATGATTTATTAGAAGAATATGAGGGCTGGAAAGCCTCAAAGAAACTTTTAGATGTAAGTTTTGAATGTTTGTACGTAGTAATTAGTTATCATAACATATTAGAATACCTAACCTAGCCAAAAATTGTATAGTTGTGAAAATTTGTTGATTTATTTATTTTTGTTATTTTTTTTAATAAATATGTGCAAACATTTTTCAAATATTTAATTTTGTTTACCCTTAACATAGTTTGGCTCTACCCTTAACCTGACACATCAATTAAAAATTACAATAAACAAACGGAAAAAAAAATTTAAAGATAATCTTTATTTTAACTTTCTACTATTATTATTATTATTATTATTATTATATACCGCTAACGAGGAACACGAGTTGGGTCTAAAGTGCCCTGGGAGGCGCGACGAATTTTTACGGAAAAGGGGTGCTTTTGTGCACATTTTGCCCTTATAAACATAGATGGTTTGTCTGCGCGTTTTCGCGGGGGTGGGGGGTGAATTTTGAAATAATCGTTTTTTCCAAAAAATGGTTCCCCAATGCAGGTATGAGACGACTAGACGAGTATAACGCCGTCGAGATCGCTTCGATAGCTCTTCCCATCGCCGAGATATAGGACCCGGAAAATCCCCCCCCCTTTGCCGCCCAATGAGCAACAAGAGTAGCCTACACCGAGCCTCCGAGCCCCCGTTTTGACCCCGGGGGTGGCCATGGGGGCGACACGAGATGAAAAAACTTCCATCTCGACCCACCCCCCACCATTGGGGTGCGTGGAGGGGTGCTAGATCCCCCGAGTTCAGAGGAGGGGGATCGCGACCCCCAAATAGAAAGGACAATGACCAGGCCTACAAAAAAGTATAGGGGTGCGAAACTCGTACGACGCTCCGTTTGGCCTGTGAAGGTACCAAATCGATCGCTTTTTCGCGTTTTTTTTTCAAATGGTCGCGAAATATGGTAAATATGCAAATTAAGGAACGCTCTTTCGTGGGGGGGCCGTCCCTAGGCGGGAGGTTTTTGGGGATTTGGGGGGTCGGGGAGGGGGGGCTAAATTTGGAAAACGCCTTTTCTGCAAATTCGCGCACGGCGTGTCGTTCTACGTCGGGAACGACGTAAAAAAGTCTTATGACCGAATTCGATCAGACGCGTCGTAAAATTTTCGAACGTCCGAAAAAAATAGTAAATATGCGGATTAAGGAACGCGCTTCCGTGGGGGGTTGTCGTTGGGCGAGAGGTTTTTGGGAAAACATCGAGGGGGAGTGGGGGGTCGAGGAGGGGGGCTAATTCCGAATATCGCATTTTCGGCAAAATCGCGTACGGAGGGTCATTCTACGGCGCGAACGACGCAAAAAAAGTCTTATGGCCGATTTCGATCCGACGCGTCGTAACGGCGCGGCGGTCGTCGACGCGCCGAAAACGTTCGATCGTTCGAAAAAAATAGTAACAATGCGGAATAAGGAACGCGCTTCCGTGGGGGGGCCGTCGTTGGGCGAGAGGTTTTTGGAAAAAAATCGTGGGAGGACTGGGGGGTCGGGGAGGGGGGGCTAATTCCTATTATCGCATTTTCGGCAAAATCGCGTACGGAGGGTCATTCTACGTCGCGAACGACGCAAAAAAGTCTTATGACCGAATTCGATCCGACGCGTCGTAACGGCGCGGCGATCATCGACGCGCCGAAAACGTTCGATCGTCCGGAAAAAATAGTAACTATGCGGATTAAGGAACGCGCTTCCGTGGGGGACCATCGTTGGGCGAGAGGTTTTTGAAAAAAAATCGAGGGGGCACTGGGCGGTCGGGGAGGGGGGGCTAATTCCGAATATCACATTTTCGGCAAAATCGCGTACTGAGGGTCATTACGGCGCGACGACGCAAAAAAGTCTTATGGCCGATTTCGATCCGACGCGTCGTAACGGCGCGGCGGTCGTCGACGCGCCGAAAACGTTCGATCGTTCGAAAAAAATAGTAACAATGCGGAATAAGGAACGCGCTTCCGTGGGGTGCCGTCGTTGGGCGAGAGGTTTTTGGAAAAAAAATCGTGGGGGGGACTGGGGGGTCGGGGAGGGGGGCTAAATCCGATTATCGCATTTTCGGCAAAATCGCGTACGGAGTGTCATTCTACGTCGCGAATGACGCAAAAAAGTCTTATGACCGATTTCCATTCGGCGCGTCGTAACGGTGCGGCGATCGTCGACGCGCCGAAAACGTTCGATCGTCCGAAATAAATAGTAACTATGCGGAATAAGGAATGCGCTTCCGTGGGGGGCCGTCGTTGGGCGAGAGGTTTTTGTAAAAAATAGAGGGGGGAATGGGGGTCGGGGGAGGGGGGTTAATTACGAATATCGCATTTTCGGCAAAATCGCGTACGGAGGGTCATTCTACGGCGCGAACGACGCAAAAAAAGTCTTATGGCCGAATTCGATCCGACGCGTCGTAACGGCGCGGTGGTCGTCGACGCGCCGAAAATTTTCGATGTCCGAAATTTTCAATTTAAAAAGGAATATATTGTGTCCTTTAATCGTGTAGCAATATTTATATTTTTCGGTAGTTATTAATATAGTTTTTAACGTAAAAAAAAACCGGAGTGTGTAGGGATCGAACCATCGATCGTAAAGCCAATACTTTACCCGCTAGACCATCAACCACTTACTTATTGTTCTTAGTATAGACAGCGTTTTCTATTTATTGGTTAATTTGGTTACAAGGAATTTGGGTAAAAAGAAGTAACAAATGTACGTCATTTATTTTTTGGCCAATAAGCAATAATACATTTAATTATGAACGAATACATTATTTATTTTGCGCCTGAAATTTTTTCCGCAACTACGTACAAAATGTTTTGCATTGACAAAGTTTCAGATATTAATGATTGCATTATTCAAAATGTAGATATTAATTGAAGCCCTTGGTGCAAAAAGGTGTTAACTCACTAATTAGCAAATTTGCAATTTATGCATGCAAGAAGGTGTAAAGTCAGTATCCGTCTGGTAGTAAAGTTTTTAGCATTTTAGATGGCTCTCATTACGTCAGTATAAGATATCAAAAAGGTGTCATCTATCTATAACTTGTGTTTCGTTCATGCAAAAACGTGTTAACTCTAAATTTCCTAAAACTGCAAATATTGAGTTAACACCCTTTTGCACCAAGGGCTTCAATTAAAGTACATTGAAAAAAAAATTAAATAAAATTGAAAATTTAAAGAATCGAAGCGAATGTAAAAATTACGTTACAATTATTTGCAAGTGTGAGACAGGAAAAAAATTGGCAATTACAAATGCAAGTGTGAATAAAAAAAAATGTTTGTTTTAAAATGTACAATAATGAAAACGTTAAGTTCTTTAAATATGCAGGAAACAGAAAATTGCTAAAGACAACAAATGAACTGTATAAATAGAATTGTAAAAAAAAAGATTTAAATTAATTTTTTTCACTGTTCCACTGATGTTTCTTTTAATTAGGTTTTGAAGGCAACTATTACATTTCTGTTATTATCTAAATTTTCACGTTCATTTCATTAATATTTACATTTTCAATAATTACTTTTTAACGAAAAAAAAAACGGAGTGTGTAGGCATCGCACCATCGATCTTTTGATTGTGAAGCCAGTGCTTTACCCGTTAGACCATCAACCATTTACTAATTGTTGTTAGTATACACAGCGTTTTCTATTTATTGGATAATTTGGTTACAAGGAATTTGGGTAAAAAGAATTTCAAACGGTCGCGAAATATGGTAAATATGCAAATTAAGGAACGCGCTTTCGTGGGGGGCCGCCGTTCGTCGGGGGTTCTCGGAAAAAATCGAGGAGGGGGGGTCGGGGAGGGGCGGCTATTTTTGGAAAACGCCTTTTCTGCAAATTCGCGCACGGCGTGTCGTTCTACGTCGCAAACGACGCAAAACAGTCTTATGACCGAATTCGATCCGACGCGTCGTAACGGCGCGTCGGCCGTCGGCGCGCCGAAAATTTTCTATCGTCCAAAAAAAAAATACTTCGTCGACAGATTAAGGACAGCGCTCCCGTGGGCGGGTATTATTCGACAAGAAGTTTTCGGAAAATAATCGAGGGGGGGTTGGGGGATCGGGGAGGGGGCCTAATTTTGGAAACCGCCTTTTCGGAAAATTAGCGGGCGGCGTGTCGTTCTACGTCGCGATCGACGCAAAAGTCTTATGACCGAAATTGATCCGACGCGTCGTAATGGCGTGGAAAACGCTTTTTTGACAAAATCGCGCGCGGCGTGTCGTTCTATGTCGAGAACGACGCAAAGAAGTATTATGATCGGATTCCATCCGACGCATTGTAACGGCGTGGCGGCCGTCGACGCGCCGAAAATTTTCGATCGTCCGAAAAATACTTAGTCGGCAGATTAAGGAACGCGCTCCCGTGGGCGGGCTTTATTCGGGGAGGGGTTTTCGGAAAAAAATCTAGGGGGGTCGGGGAGGGGGAGCTAATTCCGAAAATCGCTTTTTTGGCAAAATCGCGTACGGAGTGACGTTCTACGTCGCGAACGGTGCAGAAAAGTCTAATGGCCGAATTCGATCCGACGCATCGCAACGGCGCGGCGGCTAATAATATACAAATTTTTTTTTCGAAAGAGTAGGATTCCTTGCACCGCGTCAAGCGGGCGCGTAGCGCGCGCTTACCGTATGCACATATCGGAGGTGGACCATTGGTTAGACTTAAAGGTTGTAATACTTGTTCTAAGCTAATAATAAACTTATGTATTTAGTATTTTTGAAAAGTTCCAATTAAGCAAATTACATTGAAAATAGGAAAAATAAGAGGAAAATTTCGGAAACTTTCGGGAATTTGCCCGTCTATACTCTATAGACATATGTACCTATATCGATTCAGAATGTTCTTTTTTTATTACTTTCTTTGTTGCATAAAAATAAATAGATATATTTTTAAGAGGGCTAATTCGAGTTGTGTTTGTAAGGTAGTTTTTCAAAATATATTTCGTCCATATGGTTTGGTCAAATTACACCAAATTTGGAAGAGCGGTAGATGAAGGTGCACTAGAGGAGACATGTATCTTATTTTAATAAATTTTCACTTCATGTAGGAAAAATATACACTGTAAATATAGGTAAAATTTGAATGTGACTAGCTCCATAATTATGGACATAAATCTGTAAAATGCATACAAGGCTTCTAGAATGAACCTTCATAATTATGCTCAACAAGTTTCATATTTCTATTCCGTACGATTTCGTTAAAAATAATTTTCTAAATAAGTACCTTTGTCAGTAGAAATGGAGCAAGGAAGTGCTGCCTCTATTGGGAATCACACCGTAACTAAGCCGGCTATAAACTGCTTGAGTGAAGGTATAGTCAAGAGCAAAATTATTCAGCGGCGGATATATAAAAACGGCAAAAACCCTCCGTGAAATTTGTAATAGTGTTTTGATTTGATATATATATTTTAAGTATGTATTTACTTACTATTTTGTTTATATTTTGTAATTATAATAATAGAAATAATAATAAATAATTATTTATGTACTTTTATATCATATAATTTTACATTAATAATTGCAGATACATTTACAAAAAGAAATAAAAATAAGTACACTTCTAGAATAATTTTAATTAATGAAAAAAATACAAATGTAGACCTATCATAGGAATTCTGGGCGGCATCCCAGAGGTGGATTAAAACCTAATACTATATTCCAAAAAACATGCATTATAATAATTTGGTATAACTTGCATATCTCCAAATTGAAATATAATACTTTGACCTTTACTGGATTATCGTCTGGCTAATGCCTTGGTACGGGAGCCACCCAGGAGAGCATGTGTTATACTCTCCTCACGTGTGTCGCTACTCCTACTCTCCATTTTTGTACTCAGTGCATACGTACTCTCGTAGTATTTTGTGTCAGCCAGTAACACAGAATTCAAAACTCTGTACTAGTAGTAGTTTTACCTAATCGACGTAAATATATAAATAAGCGAACATTCTTATTTTGATAGATTCTCAAATAAGATGTTAATTGGTCTTCTTTTAGTGTATTGTAGTGGTTGGTGACTTGTTGTGTATACCTACCGGGTAATTTTTTATTCAGATTCGTATTCGCACCCCTACAGTTAGTAATTCTATAATTAATTCCACTACTACTTTTAACCCAAACTCAATTGTTTGAAGATATTAACAGTTGATTTTCTGTAATACGGTGGTAGTCGCACGGTAACTTTGTTATTTTTGGATATACAGAACTAGATTCGGAATAGATATTATTGGCATAAATTATTTTTTTCGTCATTTTCAAAGGTTCAGAAGTGATCTCAAAGCGTAATTCTTGAATGGAATACCACGTACAGCAGTACATTATTTTTTTTACTATGAAACAAAAAATTAACTTCACAACTGGAATAAAAAATAAAATATATACCTACTTGCATTAAAAAATTACACACTGAACTCATTTTAAAATGTCAGAAATTTTATTTTTATACTTTCGACATCCATTTCCAATTTATTTTTTTGTCTCCAAAACGAAAAAACCTACAGTAGTGTAAATGCCGCTATGAATAACAGATATTCAACTGTCTATCAACAAAATAATTGAATTTAGTTAAGTATAAAAGATGTTAAATACATTAAGTTGCAGTAGAATTCACTGAAGAAATCAAAAATGCAAAAATCTGCAAGATGACATTTTTATGCCAATACGCAAAATTTATTTTTAGCCCTATACGATTATCCATTCTAAACTTTATTTGTCCAAATCTGAAACAGTTACAGGGGTGCGAAACCAAGCTGAATTATTTATCAATTTTGTGCATTATTATTTTCGAATTGAAATCAGCCACGTGATCTAAATAGAATGGACAACAAACGTAAATTAGGAGCTTCAATAACTTTGACTCGTAAGAGGTAAGTAACTGAGAATTTTTAAATAATATGGATATGTTCCAAATTATTTTAATTACCTATTTAACAGAGCTGTAAAAAAAAGATGGAGAAAAGGTAACTCCGTTCTGCCAGAACATTCTCGACTTGAAGAAGACCTAACTTACCAAAGCGAGACGTTGGCCGAATTCAGTTCTGAAAAGGAAAATGATCTAGAAATAAGTGATATCCAGAATGAAGATAATGGGTAATAATAGTTCAGATGAATCAGATGAATATCTCATAGAGCCAGATATTCCTGAGAGTACCTTCAATATCACTGGCAGAAGAATAATAGATATATCTTTTTTCTGAAAACAAATTCAGCAAATAAAACATGTACCTTCATTTCAATGGACTCTAGAGAACTGTGAAATTGCCAAGGAAAAAAGATTGGGAGTTCAATCAGTAATTACATATCACTGATAGCAGATGTTGTTACTTCATAGTGTAGTCACCCGCTGGATCAATTCATATAGAAAAAATTGAAAAAGATCCAGAGTTTTGGAAAGAGATGATGAAAAATAAATTGGAACATTTCTACATGAACCACATTCTACCAGAAATTATAAAAAACCCAATTTAATTTATTATGTATTCTGAATATACAGTGTCCACGGATGGACTTAACTATACTTGTAAATACTCTTATTTTTGATTTTTTACAGAAAGTTATTCTTCATGAAAACTATTGCTTATTCTGAAAGCTCGTTTGCCATGTTCAGAATTACGATTTAATATACAGTGTCCCGAAATGAAGAAAATATAAAATTTTACCCACAATAAAGTACCTTTATTTTAATTAATAGAGAGAAATTTTATAAGAAAAAGTTGTATGTAATGGCAAATGCAGTCTTAATACGAACTTTCATTCAAAAATCAGTATTTTTTTTACAATTTTTTTCTTAGGCAAAATCTATTATCATTCATCATTAAATAAGTGTTGTTAAATTAGGTTGGCTGTAAGTAATTAAAGTCACATCGACTAATATTTCACTATTTGATGTATTGCAGCTTCAGAATAATTAATTAATTTCACTTTTTGGCATTTTTTATAATTTAGTCAGTTATTGATTATATGGATGAAAGTTCGTATTAGCACTGCACTTGGCATTACAAACAACTTTCTCTTATAACATTTTTCTCTATTCATTAAAATAAAGGTACTTTACTCTTAGTAAAATTTTATATTTTCTTCATTTTGGGACACACTGTATATTAAATCGTAATTCTAAACATGCCTGACGAGTTTTTAGAATAAGCAAAACTTTTATGAAGAACAACCTTTTGTCAAAAAATCTACAAAGTTTACAGGTATAGTTAAGTCGATCCGTGGACACACTGCATATTTATATATAAATATAAATACATTTTGTGTATTTATATTGCACCGCGCGCCCATGAGAACTATGATGTGTCACAGTCGCTCTGCTAGCCCTTGGTAAACAATTTTTTTATGTGCTTATATAAAATGAGTAGATTATAGAATGTTTTATGAAAATTAAAGAATGAGAAGAGAAAAATGTAAATTGATAAAAATGAAGAGTGGAATATGGTGAGGTATAACACACAACATACAATTACTTATACAATATTACTTTACCCATCAAATAATTACGCAATAGTACCCATAATGGACTACCTAAATCATTTTTCCAGTAGAAACTGCATACAATAAATATTAAACTGTATTATGGAGTATAATATTATTATATAATTTTAAAAATTTACGTGTCAGTAATTCCACTGTAACATTGTTCGAAACCCAAAAAGACAGCAGTTTTTATTTATTAATTAATAATAAATAAAAAGAAAATAATTATTATTATATTTCAGTTATTATCAATGACTTTATTGACCAGAGTGTACATATCGACCAGAACAATAGATTTTATGGCTTTACTCTATCCCGTCGTAATGTGTTGCTAGTTCACGTACTCTGGAACCAAAATTCTTTTCTGCACGACGTTCATTTATTTTATATACGTCTGTCACTTTCGGAACTTCCTAGAGAGAGACACAGTCAACGGAAGCTTTTTTCTTAACTAGGCCCCTTAACTAGGTGTTATTTATAAACTGTATTATTTCATACTATTATTACCATACAATTTATAAGATATTTCGCAATAATTTTTATTGTATTAGTTTTTTTTGTTCGTTTACGTTTTATTTTAAAGATCATATCCTCGCATCAATTCAATGCAAAACTTTTACTCGGTACAATAGCTGCATTTCCTGATTTTTACTATTTTCCTGAATTTTCTCTTAAAATTTGACATGGAAATGCGGATTTATATATAATAAATTTGAAGTTTAATTAATTATAATAAAACACATTAGTTAAAAAAAATTTTTTTGAAGTTCATTATATCTTAACACCATATGGAAGAAGAATTAACATAAAAGATATATACATATGCTTTAACATCATCGTGTCTATGGAGATATTATATTATTATGAAGTTATAGTCGATGAGAATGATCGATTATGCTGATAGTGATATATTGTGTTATACCTACACAAAATTATATAAATAATTATATGATATCTGCTATAATTTTAAGCAAAATTTATCATTTTTTAGAATATCTTTTATTATAAACAACTCGTGAAACATATATATCTTTTTAATATAAAATACATTTTAATTTCGCAAATATATACCTATACCATAACGTTGGTCTCATGACAAAACATCAAATCTGCTAATTTGTCGGTGTCGACTTTTCTGTTAAAAAAAAATATATTTTTTTTTCAGAGTTGTAGTGCAAAACAGCAAATGCGAATATTGAATAATTTTGAAATATTTCTATACTAGAAAACTTATACCTATAAAAAAATTTCCTCTAGATTTTTAACAATAAATTGAACTTTATTTCTCTTCTTCTGAAAAATTAGAAAAATGGACATTTGCTGTTTTGGCAATGGACCGACGACATGCTTTACAACTTCTGAAAAAAAGAAAAAATATGTATAATATAATTTTTTAGCAAAATTGATTTTTTTAATACATTGTACTGTAAACAAATCGTGAGGCATACATTTTTTAATATAAAACAAATTTTAGTTTTACAAGGTAAGTAAATATTTTTATATTTTTTTTAAAATAGAGATATTTTTAATTGTCTATATTTATTTATTTGTGATATCCTTATAATCCGTCTTCGCACCTTCTTTTTTGTATTAAGTTGCCATCCTATATAAATTGTTTATATATTTTTTTTAAATAAAGCATGCAACAAAGGGACTGTTCAAATTGTTTTTTTTTTCTTCAAAAAAACCAACCTGTGCCTAATCCTTTTAACGCAGAGATTTATCTAACAAATTCTTTAAATAATTTATAAGGTAGGGATTTAATGCCCAGAGAAGGTGCTAAGAGAAATATTTTTTTTATTATAGCTAAATTAAACAGCATGTTATTTTATTAACAAACAATAAATTTATTTAATATTAATGAATGTACGAAATCCTCAATAGAAAGGATTGTTTTTGAGAAATAAATATTTGTTTACTAAAAATAAATTAAAAACGAAATTAATTTTCATGAAATTAATGTATTCATCTACAATAAATAAAAGTAATTTTCTGTAAAAAGTCTTATTCCTTATGTAAAAAGTCTTATTACTGCTCATAAACAAATATTTAATGTTCAGAATCAAATGTTTAATGTTTACAAACAAATATGTAATATTCAGAAACAAATATTTTTTTACAAATAAGTATTTTGATTTAATTGATAATATTAAATATTTAGTTTTTAATCAAATAAATGCCTTAATTCTCCCAATTAAATGTTTAGTTCGCCAAATTCAAAGAAATCATTTATTTGGTTGAAAAAAAAATTTATTTCTCCCAACTAAATCATTCTCTCAGTGTATGGACATTTTTAACTGAAATTATGAAGTATACTAATATATTATACTAAACATTTTATAATTGTCTAAAGTCTTTAAAATCAACCGTATTCGAAACATTTAAGGACTATAAGTTAATTGGACACTACACACTACGCAGCATTTCATTATTTCCGCCAAGTAGGCTTACGTCATATTTTAAATTACAAACTTTAATAGAAACAACATATTATTTTAATAAACTATTTATTCATAAACCACAAATAACAAAAAAGTTTTAAAATCTGTTAAACCAAGTAAAAAATGTATTGACAAAAATACCGGCGTCTTCACAGATAACTAATGTACACGAAACACTCCTGATTAGATATTATTGTCTACATCCCTTCACGAGTTATAAGGACTTTTTGATTTTGTCAGTATATACTTTACATATCTAACATATCTTCGATCTTTTCCAGATTTTTTTCAAAACTTTTTGTTCTTCGTCCAAAGGGACTAAGACTTTTTCGTAGGATAGCAGGCTGCCAAACTCGACAGGGGGTGTGAGGGTGTTTCTTCATTTCTTTTTCGATATCTGCATCTTTTCGCAAGTTATAAGGACTCTTTGGTTTTGTCAGTTTATGCTTTACAGGTAAAGACTTTTTTTCCAAACCTTTTTTGTTTTTCGTGCAAATGGCTTGATGCTTTTGCACAAGATAGTAGGCTGCCAAACTCGACAGGGGATATGGGGGTGTTTTTCCAATAAAATTTTTTCAATATCTACAAGACATAAATGTGGAGGTTACATATTTTAAGCATGCGCCAATTACATCTGTCCACGTTGAACGGTCCTTCTCACAATACCAATGGATATTTAATGAGAGGCGCTAGAGATTTTCTCCGGAACATTTACAACAAATATTAGTAATACACTTTTACTTTTGTGATCACTCGTTAAAAATACATGTGTGTTAGTGTTACATTCGCCAATTCCTTCTTCGTATTAACTCTGGATATTACCGAACTCGCCAAAATAATCACAAAGTAAGGCAATTATATCATACATGCATGAACATATTTAAGCGGTGGCACATCAGCTAGAGGCAACCCTGGAATTAATGTCATTTATCGCTACCTCCCGATATGTAAATAATAAAAATAATAATTTCTTAAATAGTCTTAAAAAAGTTCATTATTAATTATAAGCATGTTTAATTAGAGTTGTTAACATTGTTCTCCAAGGTAATAACTATTTCCAAATTATTACATTCCAACAATTGTACCAAATTATGTCAATTGAGGGAAATATCTGGCTTGAAATGACTAAGAAGCCTTAGTTTTTTCAATTTAATAAATAATTATTATTCTGCATTATATTTAATTCAGACAAATAATTATTTTTTCATAATTTCGTTATAATAAGCATATTTCGAAGATTGGATTAATTGACAAAACTAAATGATTTATTTCAGGAATTCTCTTGGTATTTATTTTTTGTAATTAAATAATTATTTATAAGAAATAAATTTACTCATGGGTAACACATTTCTATCTGCCACATTTATTACATCATTATACTATTAAAGTTTGTACCCTAATAGCGGAAATAAATATTTAATTCTAATGAGAAATATTTATTCCTCATTAATAAATTTATTTCTGAGAACTAAATGTTGGCCCTCTACCGGCGAAACCGCGGTAGCGCATTAGACAAGATTCAATAAGACGCCATTGTTTCCATTTTCTGTTATTAAGCTTTGTGTTAAGTGTTGTGTCCCTTTCGGTAGATGTATAGTTTATTAGAAGAATATGGGGGCTGGAAAGCCTCAAAGAAACTTTTAAATGTAAGTTTTTAATCCAACAAAACAAAGAAGGTTTAGTGCCATATTCCCCAAAAAGAAACAATTATGCAGCTACGGACACGTGTTTCGGAGTTATTGCCCCTCATCAGTGTAGCGTAGCTAAGGAATTGGATCTACGATGGGATAGATCAGGAACAAGAACTAAAATAAGGCTGGAAAGTACAGTACACAATACTCAATTAGTGTCTTCATGTTACCATGTGCCACATTTGGGGCCTCGATGAGCACAGTCAACACACAGAGCTCTATGTGTACTGCTCATTTCCACCTGGCACATACAAATAAAACAAGATAGATTTATTGGGGTTCAAAATAAAACAAAAAAGGTTTAGTGCCATATTCCCCAAAAAGAAACAATTATGCAGCTACGGACATGTGTTTCGGAGTTATTGCCCCTCATCAGCGTATCGTAGTTTTAGTTCTTGTTCCTGATCTATCCCATCGTAGATCCAATTCCTTAGCTACGCTACGCTGATGATAGGCAATAACTCCGAAACACGTGTCCGTAGCTGCATAATTGTTTCTTTTTGGGGAATATGGCACTAAACCTTCTTTGTTTTATTTTGAACCCCAATAAATCTATCTTGTTTTAAGTTTTTAATGTTTGTACGTGGTAATTTGTTTATCATAGCATATTAAAGTACCTAACCTAGCCAAAAACTGTTTAGTTGTGAAAATTTGTTCAGAGTTTTTTTTGTTGTTATTTTTTTAATAAATATGTGTAAATATTTTTCATATATTTAATTTTGTGTACCTTTAACACAGACATTTCTTTGTCTGTATTCTTAACCTGACATATCAATTAAAAATTACAATAAACAAGCGGTAAAGAAAATTGAAAATTAATCTTTATTTGAACTTTCTACTATTATTTCTAAGTTAATAATAAACTCACTTATTTGGTATTTTTGAAAAGTTCCAGTTAAGCACATTACAGTCAAAATAAGAAAAGAATAAAAGGAAAATCTGTACTCAAATATATCGGTTTAAAATGTTCTTTTTTATTACTTCCTTTCTTGCATAAAAATAAATAGATTATTTTTTTAACTAGGTGTTATTTATAGACTGTATTATTTTATATTATTTTTACCATACAATCTATAGGATATTTCGCAGTAATTTTCTTGTTCGTTTACGTTTTATTTTAAAGAGTATATCCTCGCATCAATTCAATGCAAAACGTTTACTCGGTATAAGCGGTTATAATGGCTGCATTTCCTGATATTTACAATTTTCCTGAATTTTCTCTTAAAATTTTACATGGAAATTCAGATTTAAATATAATAAATTTGAGGTTTAACTGATTCTAATAAGACACATTAGTTAAAAAAAATTTGGAACTTTATTAAGCATGAATACCTTAACACCTATGGAAGAAGAATTAACATAATAGTTATATGTTTTAACGTCATTGTGTCTATGGAGATATTATGAAGTTATAGTTCATGAGAGTAATAATTGATTATACTGATAGTGATATATTATGTATGTACCTACATCTACGCAAAATTATATAAAAAGTTATATGATATCTACCCTATCATTTTTTAGAATATGTTTTATTATAAACAACTCGTGAAGTATACATGTTTTTAATATAAAATACATTTTAATTTCGCAAATATATACCTACCATAACGTTGCTTTAATGACAAAACATCGAATGTGCAAATTTGCCGGTTTCGACTGTTCTGCTGGAAAATAATATATTTTTTTCAGTCTGCAGTATCAAAACCGCAAAAGCGAATATTGAATATTTTTGAAATATTTTTATACTATGAAACTTATACCTATAAATAAATTACCTTTGGATAACAAATTGAACTTTATTTTCCTTCTTCTGAAAAATTAGAAAAATGCACATTCGTTGTTTTGGCAGTGGACAGACGATATGCTAAAAAAATATCTACTATAATTTTTAGCAAAATTGAATTTTTAATACATCGTACTGTAGACAAATAGTGAGGCATACATTTTTTAATATAAATCAAATTTTAGTTTCGCAAATATAAACCAGGTGAAAATTTTTATATATATTTTTTTTGAATAGAAATGTTTTTAATTTTCTATATTCATTTATTTCTTGTATCCGTATAATTTGTCTTCGAACCTTCTTTCGGTATTAAGTCGCTATTCTATATAAATTGTTTATATATTTTTTTTAAATAAACCATGCGTAGCAAAAGGATTGTTCATATTGTTTTTTTCTCCCACCAACCTATGACTAATCCTTTTGGCGCAGAGATTTATTTAACAAATTCTTTAAATAATTTATAAGATGGTGGTACCCAAAGCAGGTGCGAGGAGAAATAGTTTTTTTTATTATAAATAAATTAAACAGCGTTATTAACAAAAATTAACAATTTATTTAATATTAATGAATATACGAAATTTTTATTGTTTTTGAGAAATAAATATTTATTCACTATAAATAAATTAAAAACGGAATTAATTTTCCTGAAATTAATGTATTCATCCAAAATATATCCACGCAATTTTCTGTAAAAAGTCTTATTCCTGAGAAATAAATATTTAATGCTCAGAAATAAATATTTAATGTTCAGAAACATGACTGATGGTCGAGAGGCAAGGACACTTAACTCTCACCCAAAAGTCCCGGGTTCGAATCCTGGCCGTGGCACTGGGATTTTTCTGTGAGAGAGATTAATCATAGTATACTCGGATATTGGATGTGTGTCCGTTGTCTCTAAATGTGTAGCCCCCCTCTCGCACCACGTCAGTTTAGAGATGCAGAGGGTTGTATTATCTGTGTTGTTTATTTAATTTAATATTTATTTAAATGTTTAATGTTCACAAATAAATATTTAATGTTCATAAACAAATATTTCTTACAAATAAGTATTTTGGTTTAATTGATAATATGAAATATTCTTCTTTTAATCAAATTAATGCCTTAATTCTCCCAATTAAATGTTTAGTTCGCCAAATACAAAGAAATCAATAAAATTTATTTCTCCCAACTAAATCATTCTCTCGGTGGCATATCTAAAGGTGCAATAACTATACTTTAAGCATCTTTTAATATTTTTGTAGACAATTGAATATAACTTGAAATAATTGCATAAAAATAGTAAGTAGTATTTAATGATTGCATGTAAATAATTGAAAATTATCTAATTCTTATGAAATATTACCAAATATATTTATTAATGTTATAAAAATGTCTTAAACTCTCAATGTCTATGTGGTTTACCCTATATCTAAATGCCCAGCAGAAAATCAAACTTAAAAAACGTGATGTATTATAAAACTCATCAAAACAAATATTTGAGGAAATAAGGGTAATAAAAAGAAATTAATAGGAGCATTTCGGCAGAACAAATGATTCAACCTTATTCAAACACACCGAAGGGCCGTATTTTCTCAGGGGGATTTTAGTTCTGACAGTTGGCATAAAGGAAATCTAAGTTCCCAGACTCAATTGAACTTTTAGTTATGCTTGAAAAATTCAAGTGATTTAATGTCACAATTTACTGTTCAGCAACAGCAAAACAAACTGTAAGAGATGGCTACAAAATTCAATTTCAACTTATATAGTTAAAAAGTTTGGCGAAATCTATGATTTGTGTTTTACAGATATAAATCTATTCTTACTTAGACAACTAATTTAAAAATATGTTTTCATAAAGTTTCATCTATATATCTGTCAAGTTTAATAGATAACTTGAACTTTTCTAAAAACTACATATGTTTGACATAAAATAATAGTGTGAATAATAGATAGATAGATAGATAGATAGATTTTATTGGTCATTAAATGCACCGTAGTGCTTTGACATGTTAGAAATATATACAATGTATAAAATAGAATAAAATAAAATGTACATATAAATGTATCTATGACAATCACAATATATGTGTATGTGTGTGTACAATAACATCTTAACTTGGTCACTACAATAAAGTAAAAACAGACAAAACAAGGAATCTTAATAAATAAGATGTGGATGTATAAACATGACATTAAAAATATTAAACCTAGTTAGTAGGTACCTAAATTAAACAGTATATTATTCGGTGTAATAAGTCAATGATCCATGTAATTATATTCTGTGGTGCTATAGTAGGCCTTGGCTAAAAGATGAGTTTTCAATTTTTTTTTTTTAAATAAGCTTAAAGGTGCCTCTCTTAAAGTTAGTGGAAGAGAGTTAATAATATTATCCCAAAATTGTTTCCTTTTGTATAAGTTAGTCGTTGCTGTGGTATCTGTATATCGTTTCTAGTACGAGTGAGGTAATTATGGTTGTGGCAATTTCTGGAATATTCCTGCAGGTGCTCTTTCATGTGAACCAGATTACAATATATTATGCATGACGGCAGTGTCATTATTTTGTATTCTATAAACCATGCTTTGCAACTGTCTAACTGACTTATTCCTGCTAAGGCTCTAATTGCCCTCTTTTGAATACTGAAAACTTGTTGGACATGATTTGAGGTACCCCAGTTTATTAGATCATATGTCATTAGGCTATGAAATAAGGCATGACTAATATGACTATATACGGTGTACACAGGGTGTACCCAAATAATTGCAATGACTTTAAGAGCCGATTTGTTGGCGTATTCTAAGACAAAAATATTATATAAACATATGTTATAAACAGCCTATTTTTTAAGATAAATAGTATTGCAAAAAAAAAGGTTCTTTCAAAACACGCTTCAAGATATTATGAAATGTGGTGAAATTTCCATGTTTTAGGATACATCTTTCAGCCATTTTTTAAATTTTTCTTAGGACCGGCATGGAGAAAAACATGTATTTTTTATATACATTTTATTTCTTAGTTATTGATTTGGTTTCCAAAGCGACAGTCAGATAAGTGATAATTAGACACGGGACAATTTCCGTGCGTACAGAGCTGCTGCATGGGGTACGAAACAGTAACAATCATTTGTATGGAAAAATTAAAATATTTACCTTGGGGTGTCTTAACATGAAAGTTCCTGTACTGTGTTCAAGGCGTTAGTATAGATTGTAAGGCATGGGCCAGAAAAGTTACATGATTCATTTGGGATATGTGGATTAAAAAAGCCTGGCAGCTTAACATATACACTGTGTCCCAGGATAGATGTAACAAGAGGTGTAATGGAAAACAAATTGTAGAATTTTGGGATGGCACTTGACGATTCAATCCTTATTGATGTAAAACTAAGATATATCAAAAATGAGTTGATCGGTGTTATATATGGTGTTTTATAAAGATATGATTCTTTAAACACGGTCAGTGTTGGCGCCAGTGTCTGTATCGTCTGCAACGATCTATCAACGTCATTCGCCGCAATAGCGATTGAATTAGTTTATGACAAATTGTCATCGAGTTACTAAGTCATAGCGCGTGAAAAATAGGAAGCAAATAAAAAGTTATCAAATTATTGTGTCTTTAAGAAATTGAAGACCATGAAATTTTGGACGTGACAAAAATATGAAAAGAAAGAAAATAATGCCACGAGTCGTTTGCCACACTTTCTACCAACATTTCATCTTCACTGTGGATAAACAACACTTTTGAATCGTTTTGTAATATTATTTTTATTTTAATATACGTCTACATGTATTTGCAGCTACACTAGCCGCTGACAGCCGGCGTTAGTGGTCATCGTGTAAGAGTAAATTGTCATATAAACTAACTAGGAAGAGAGTGCATAGCGACAGCCACCTCTGAGAAATCACACCTTAAGTCAATTTATAAAAATCGTCACTAATAAACAACCTTTATTTTTCATATGAAAAAAATCAATAAAAGTTGTTTAGATTGCAATTGACGCCTATCTCCTTATTAAATTTCAGAAGTATAACTTTGCTTTGTCGGACTTTCCCATTTTTCAACAAATTAATAGGTATGTTATTTTAATCCTTTAAAAATTGCTTTTGCAACTTGAGAGTGCTCTGAAATCACAAACATCTTTTCTAAAATAAATTAGTATTGTGAACAATGACTTCATTAATTCTGAAGTCATTGATTATAAGTAAACTTTTCAACAAAAAACTTAACTACTATTGAAAATTTACATCCCTAAAATTTGGTAAGTATGCACAAATTGCATTTTAAACATTTTTTTTAATGGAATTTTTTTCATATACTGAAAAATAAAGATAATCTATTAATGACGATTTTTATAAATTGACTTATAAAACACCGTGCATAACCCCGATCCAACTCATTGTTGATATATCATAGTTTTACACTAAGCAGGACTCATTTCCAAAGTGCCATTCCAAAATTCGAAATTTTTTTGTCCATTCACCTCTATCCTGATACAAGCAGTAAAACATTTTCACTTTTAACACAAATGTTACACAAAGAATTTACCACTATTTCCTCAACTGTTACGCATTGGTTTGCAGCATGTGTTTACTACATATTAACAGTGAGGTGTACTAGCACTTAAAATACGCATAATAACATTAATGATTTTACTGTACTTTTCTATGGTAAAGACAGACCGGTCGGAAAGTTCTTCCGGGACTCACGGAAATTGTCCGGTGTCTAGTCATAATATCATTTGTGCAATTTTTAACTATAGTGCGTCTGTATCAGTCAATTCACTCGTTTAGTATGGAGTGTAAAAACCGAGATAAAAACAATAAACTTCCACTAAACATATTGTTAAGCCACTGGACTGTGTAGACTGGTTAAATGAGACAGGAATTGTACGAGAACGGCCGAGAATGTTCTGGAATGTTCCAGACTGTGGTAATGGATGTATAAATAAGACACATGGTAGGCCGAGACTCACTCTTAAGTTGAACGTGAACGAGTAAAGAAATAAGAAAGATACTTAAAAGTGTTTAATTCTGATTATAGTTAAGACATTCATTAATCTATTGTTGTTAATTATTAATTAGTTAATAAAGTAGTGAGTAAGTGTTACCTGGACTTTCAGTCAACGAATTTACGAGTATAGATGTTTGTGTGGATAGCAAACACGTAACAATACTTCACAGAACCTTGCTGAAGATTCAAACTGTGATTTGTAATGTAGCATTTTTAAGTTTAATTACGTTCTTATAATATTGGCCCCTTGCCCTAAATCCACTCTTAGCGTTAGAATATAGATATGGCGACCAACATCTCGCCCAAGTATATCAGGCTCAGCTCAAAGCACGAAGACAACGTGGTGGAGAAAGCCTCCAGGAGTTCGAGGCTGCGGTAGAGAGATTAGCCCATCTAGCCTATCCTGATGCATTTAACAACAATTAGCAGTTGGAGTATTTATTGATGGAGTAAGGAACCAGGGAAGTTAGGCGAATTCTTAAGTTAGCCAGGCACAAGCTATTATATGCACACAATCAAACCAGCGAGTACGAGCCGTGGCTGTGGAAGAGACCCCGGCAGATAAAACCATGCAAGTCGTATTAACCGAGTTACAAAAGTTGATCGCACAACTATTGACAAAGACGAATTCCGAAACGAGACAATAACAAAATAGCGGTAGGCCAAATGGAGGTATCCGCTGTTATAAGTGTGGCAAATTGAGCCATATTAAGAGGAACTGTCGTTAGTTTAACATTCAATATGTAGTATCCGAAGTACAAAAGATCATGATAAACTCGATTCTATAGCTGAAACAAGAACAACCGCCAAATAGTGGTAGACAGAATGGAGGAGGCATGCGCTGTTATAAGTGTGGCCGAGTGAGCCATATTCAGAGTAACTGTCGTCAGCGCAGTCTTGAAAAGGTAAATGTGGCAGTAATGGAGGAGACGCAGAAAAACTGGCGAGCTGGTACCTCAGAGATCATGCTGGTGGATAAAAAGGCAGATGGCCTTTCCAAAAGACTATGTCAGAAAGACTGTAAGCACTGCCACAGCAAGAGATACTTATCGTGAACATAGTTAAAAATTGAGGTTCCGAATGACTGGACAAAAGAGGCATTAAGGGAAAAGCAGTTAAACTGGTCCAATTCTGAAGTGGAAAGAAAAAGGAACTCAACCCGATTGGAAGAATACTTCAGACGAGGCAGTGAGGCTGAAGGCATTGTGGGCACAATAGGACTCCCACAGAGTAGAGGATGGACTGTTAAAGAGAGCTTGGGAATGCCCAGATAGGAAAGAAACTATTTTGAGATTGGTAATCCGCAGGTGTCGCCTACCAAAAGTACTTCAGAAAGTGCATAATGGAACGTCTGATGGACATTTTGGCATCAACAAGATTATGACAAAAATACGCGAATGATTTTACTGGGTGAACAGCCGCCAAGATGTGGAGTCTTAGTGCTGCAAATGTAAAGTACAGGGCCAGGGACAAGAAGTAACGGCCAAATGAAACAATGTAATGTTTGAGCGAATTGCGATCGACGTAGCTAGTCCATTCCCGATGACAGATGACGGAAATAAATACATTCTGGTTGCCATCGACTATTTTAGTAAGTGGCCTAAAGCTTATGCCATACCAAACAAAGAAGCAGCCACTGTCGCTCAAGCTCTGGTAGATAATATACTATGTCGATTTAGCGTGCCCCTAGAATGGTATTCGGACCAAGGAAGAAACTTTGAAACAGGGGTGTTTCAGAAGATATGTCATTTACTGGAAATTCATAAGATAACAGCCCCACATCCACAATCAGACGGAATGGTGGAGAGATATAATAAAACCATGGAGGAGCTCCTATCCTAAGTGATTGACAATATCAGAGAGATTGGGACTGTCACTTAACTCTTTTCCTTATGGCATTACAGGGCCTCCATGAAACAACAAAACAAACGCCGGCTCGCGTGATGTTTGAAGGTGGGATTAGACTGCCATATGATTTGGTGTTTAGCACATCAGGAGCGACTTTCCATAAATGACTACGCCGATGAAGTTAGTGAATGGCTGAGGAATATTCATGAGCTGGTATGAGACCGAATCGCCATAGCAAGTGATCGCATGAAGACTCGTTATGATCTTAAGGCGAATCCAGGACGATTCCAGGCGGGAGATCTGATTTGGCTATATAACCCACTACGAAAGAAAGACAGACCTCCGAAGCTTCACCCCCTCCCCCTTAGTAAGGACCATACACTATCGTCACAAGAATAAACGATGTCATATACCGAATTCAGCAAAGTCCAAAATCAAAGATGAAGGTGGTGCATATAGAGAGACTAACCAAGTATGCAGGGAACAATGAATTGCCTGATCGGAACGTTCAGGTTTAAGGAGGGGGAAGTGTTACGCCACTGAACTGTGTAGACTGGTTAGATGAGACTGGAATGTTCTGGAAAGTCTTGGAATGTTCTAGACTGTGTGAATGGATGTATAAATAAGGCGCACGATAGATCGAGACTCAGTCTTAAGTTGAACGTGAATGCCAACCAAGCTGGCATCATCTAGAGATAACTAAAACCGTTTTAATTATCTCTAAATGATGCCAACTTGGTTCTCGAAACGCGAATGCAGTATATAATGTTTTGGTGTTTCGTGGAAAACTACGTTAGTGTTATCTTCACACATCAACGGTTCCAACCCAATTCAGGACTAAATGAGCATTTGAGGCTTTCTTGCATTTTATCCCATTCAATTATGATAAAACATATTTTGTTTATGGTCATGCGAATGAAAATTCGTTAAACGGTATATGTTTTTATGCAAAATGGCGTCAAACTCAAAAATTATTTTTTGGGAATTACGATAAAAACACGCTTAATAAAAAAAATCATAGAGGTGAAATATATAGAGCAAATATTCTACATAAAAAAATGTTCTTACAAAAAATTTTGTATATGCAACCTTTTTCACGAAAAAAAGAATCAAAATTATGGGGTCGCGAGTCAACGAGCTAATGCCAAAATTAACCTTTTTTTCGTGCATTTCTGCACGAAAACTTTAATAACTTTTGAAGAAATGATCGGACCATAATAAAAAGAACGTTTTAAAGGACTTTCATTGTCATATAAATTAAATTGTAGCATTTGTGTTTTTCATTAAAAAAAAGAATTCAAACTTTTTTTTTGTCATTTTTATAACCTACTCCGTTGAATTATCTATATCTTGGAATATACTCCTTAATGTAACAAATCCATTTGGTTTTGGGCTCTTTATATGTTACTTTTGAATATCATGGTAGTGAAAAATGTGCAACCTAAAGCTTCCGAGCTAATAAACTGTCGACATTGTGACCACTGATTTCATTGCAAAACCAAAAACTTTAAATAATATTTTCTTACCACAAATTAATTTAGTTAAAAAATTGGCACTCAATTTAGTAAGTTACAATGGAAATAAATTGATAAATAGAATAGATGACTACTAAATAGATACTATTTAACAAATTAAACAGATAACACAAAACGATAACAAAATGTTTTTCGTATTGTGAAGTAAAAAAAAGTTGCCATTAGAAAGCAGTTTTCGCTTTTATAGTAATTTTAAATCTCAAAGTTTCGTCAAATTGAGATAAAATATTGCATTGGTAAAATAAAACTAAATTGTTTTTAACATAATATATTGTCATTTATTACATTATTACTGTGGAATTACTGTGGTTATCATTATCATATTGGTGATATTATGAACTTTTCATTGCTGCAATCTAGTGAAAAACGATAAAAAAATTAAACGGAATCCTAACAAAATTCGTCATAAATTTAAACCAAGAATATGTTTCTATTTTTCCATTGATTTGATAGAGTCTGGTCTCGACTTAAATGAGGATTGCAATTTAATCCGAATTTATCTGAGTATGTACTATTGAATTGAGGAGTACCGCATCCGATTTCAACAATGCATCAAAAACTCCAGAAAGTTTACTTCTTTTAATCTTGATAGTGGACCCAATTCAAATAAACAGACTTATATCTGGCTTAGGTTCGGTAGGTTTAACTTTTATTTTAAGGACGATTACTTTAATCTTGTACATCCACATATAGCTCAGATGAGGTAGTTGTTTTAATAGATTCTGCAATAAGTTTTGTTTTAAAATGTTAACAATTTATTCTGTTTAATATTTTTGGAATTATTTAAAACAAATTACAATTAATTAAATTGCTCTTATTCTCATATTATATTAACGAGGTTAATTGCGCGTACAGATTTCTAATACTGCGCATTCACTTAACCATTGTTGCGAATTTGAGTTGATATTGAAAGGCGGGATTTGAAATAAATCAGATTGTGAAGATTATTATATGAAAAGTCTAATTCTTGTCAAAATGTCAAATCTGTTCGAATTTGGTCCATACTTTTGTATTTTTAAGTTTTGTCTAAAAATTATACATACAGTGTGGAAATTAAGTAACGCATAAATTCAGTAATTCCGTTGATATTAATTTTTTTGGAAAAAATCTCGAAGGGGTATAGCGATATTAACTTCAGCAAATATTTTCAGTCTATTTTTAGTTTCTTACATCTTTTATTTTTTAAGTTATGATGTCATCGACTTTTTTTTTAAATAACAACCTATATTTTTTATTATTGATTTTGGCAGTAGTTTTTATTCCGGTTCTGACCGTATAAAAGTTTCAATATGTTATATTTGAAAAAAATCGAGAAAAACAGTCTTAAAGTTCAAATAACAAAAATTCATTAAATTGGGAAAATTTATCTAGTTGCCTAAGTTTGACGGAAAGTTATCGACGGCACATTCGTTTTTTATTTTGAAATTATACAAATAGTTGAAAAATCGAACTAATGTGATACACCGGCAACTAGATAAATTTTCCCAATTTAATGAATTTTTGTTATTTGAACTTTTGTAAAACATAAATTCAGTAATTCCGTCGATATTAATTTTTTTGGAAAAAAATCTCGAAGGGGTATAGCGATTTTATCTTCAGCAAATATTTTCAGTCTATTTTCAGTTTCTTATGTCATTTATTTTTCAAGTTATGACGTCATCGACTTTTTTTTAAATGACAAGCTATATTTTTTTATTATTGATTTTGGTAGTAGCTTTTATTCCGGTTCCGACCGCATAAATTTTTTCAATATGTTATTATTTGAAAAAAATCGAGAAAAACAGTTTTAAAGTTCAAATAACAAAAATTCATTAAATTGGGAACATTTATTTAGTTGCTGGTGTATCACATTAGTTCGATTTTTCAACTATTTGTATAATTTCAAAATAAAAACGAATGTGCCGTCGATAACTTTCCGTCAAACTTAGGCAACTATATCAAATTTTCCCAATTAAGTGAATTTTTGTTATTTGAACTTTAAGACTGTTTTTCTCGATTTTTTCAAATATAACATATTGAACATTTTATACGGTCAGAACCGGAATAAAACTACTACCAAAATCAATAATGAAAAATATAGGTTATCATTTAAAAAATAGTCGTAACTTAAAAGATAAATGACATAAGAAACTGAAAATAGACTGAAAATATTTGTTGAAGTTAAAATCGCTATACCCCTTCGAGATTTTTTCAAAAAATTAATATCAATGGAATTACTGAATTTATGCGTTACTTAATTTCCACACTGTATACTCAGTTCTAAGTATTATTTTGTACTAATAATTTCAACTTTATTTTCCAAAAATGATGATTGATGAGGTAACAATAAGTATCCTAAATTGGCTTTTGCCGCTAATAGTTAAAAACTAAAATAAAAAAACAACTTGATTATCTAGTTTTAAATAAACACAAAAAATCAACTAATAACAATAAGTTAGGCATAGATAAACCATTAATAAGAAGTCAATAAGGTTGGCATGTCGCAGAGTAAGTGGGAAAGTAAATCTGTTATCTATGTATTATAAAGTTAAGTGTTCTCACTGACACCTCAACATAGAGCCCAAAGACTAAGAGCTAGAATCTTGAAATTTTAATTGTTCCTCCCAAACCCTTCCAGCTACAACGTTGAAATTTTGTAGAAATGTAGAATTCAACTCTAAAGTCTGTTCACTTAAACTTTGCAGTGGTGGGTTGGACTTAGTGAGCCCGATTTACAATGGGCAAAATAGCGGAGTATTGTAAATTGCTTATTTCCAGGCGTAATGAATATATCATTGTGAGTTACTTATTTATTACTAAGCGTAAAAAATATTTCAAGCGATTAGAATTAAGATAAATGCCTTTTAGGTATATTGAATCAGTGGAAAAATATTTCAACAGAGTGTAAATACGTAAATTTATTTACAATAGCAAGAAATACCTTTTATTGGTTAGCAGTGGAAAGAAACAAAACAACAAAAATAAAATTGACATATTTTCTTTAAAGTTTTGAATAAGAAACTAAAATGACTGGTTACGCGGAAATAAGAATATTCTAATTTAATAGAAAATTTCGATTTAGCTATAAGAAAGCCAAAAGTCTTAAAAATTGTCGTTACTTTTTTGTTTTGCGTACCCATAAGAAATAATGTCAGAAAATAAAACAATTTTTAAATTCTACCTGCTTTAGAGCGGACCAAATTTTTTGCTGCACAATTTTCATACTTCTGCTTTAAACAATGGTATGTTTCTCTCTATCGTAATATAAAGCAATATGCTGCATTTTGAACTGATTTAAAAAAAGTGATTAAAATATACACCATATTATACTGCGTTCATTCATATGAGCACATAAAAAACAGTTTACCTGGGCTCGCAGAGCGACCCTTTGTCGACCGTCTATTTTAAATATAACACATTACTATATTTAGGTAAGGTTAAGGGAATATATTGGTCATTAACAATTAGGTTTGATACCTACATATTAATATTAGTCGTCGAAAACACAATTCAATTTATATTAAAATAAAATCTACAAACGTCTAACTACTATCGATGCCTATGAAATAAAACAAACAAGGGAAATTCATTTAATCGCTACCGGAACTTTGCACTTGTGTATATCTGTCTGCCGTCTGCAACAATCATATGCGCGCACTTTGTTCCCTATCCTGGTTAACACTGCAAAGCTTATGTGAACAGACTTTAAAAATGGATCTCCTAAACCTAAAACCCTAGCAACGCTGGGTAATTTCAGCTTGTAGAAATATAAAATAATAATTATAATCAACTACATCTACAAAATATCAATATGCCACTGGTGTTTCAAATCCGTTGTGATGAATCCATGAAAATTGTTACAATGTCGAATTAAACATACAAATAAGTGTTAATCTGATTTTTTGGTAACTCACTCCATGTCTCATTTATCAAGCAATCTTAATGTATCTAAATCCACCATTGGAAACATCATTAAACGTTATGGAGAAATAAGTATCATTAATGTCCTTGGTAAAAGTCCAAGGAGACCTAAGCTAATAACTCAAAGACATCAAAGACTTCTTGTGAGAATTTGCAATTTGGAAGTCGAAATACTTTGAGAGATGTTCCCGCTCAATGGAATATGGAGGGTAATATGATTGTTTCATGGAAGTGTTGCCGTAAATATATTTACAAATCAGGACTTGGGTTTTATAAGGTATATAGGTAACATAAATTGTTTTGGGACGAAGCTCTTTTAGAAAAACCACCCTTAACTGCGGTCTAGAACTAAAGACTTGGTCAAGATCAAAGTGTTTCTGGACTCAAGAGTGCTGGAAGAAAGTAATTTTCAACCATGAATCCAAATTTGATGTCTATGTAGGAGATACCGAAATAGACTTGATCAGAAACAAAAATGAACCTTTCCATAAAGACTGCATTAAAAGAACAATGAAATTCCCATGGGATATTATGATATGGGGCTGTATGTCTGCAAATGGGTTAATAACTCTTAACTCATTTGCAGACGGTCAGTCAGGGCCGAAAAATATCAACATATTCTTGAAACTACCTTGTTCCCCAGCGTAGAAAGTTTGTATGCCAATAACGATTTCACTTATGGCGCATCGTGCCATACCTGCTGCTAAAAGCACAACAATTTGGTTTACCAACCATAATTTTAGAGTTTTGTCTTGAGCATCGAGTAGTTTTAACCTTATATGATAGAGACACTATGGCAGAAAATGAAGTAATTATTGAGAAATAATCCTCAAAGGACTATTGCGGCATTGCGTGTCAAGATCGAGGAAATTTGGAACGCTTTCACCCCTGAATTTTGTCAATTTTTAATCAAAACCATGCCCAAAATAACTGAAGCAGTAATTAAGGCCAAAGGGG
Organism: Rhamnusium bicolor; assembly: GCA_029963845.1. Taxonomy (NCBI): domain Eukaryota; kingdom Metazoa; phylum Arthropoda; class Insecta; order Coleoptera; family Cerambycidae; genus Rhamnusium; species Rhamnusium bicolor. Next base: position 70,199 of record JANEYF010002586.1, on the reverse strand, counting down.
ATGTTATTGGTTATAAGTGTTATGTAAAATGTTTGTTAAAGATTTATAGTTATATATTATGCAAAATAAATAATAAATACAGTTTCATCAGTCTGTGATAAAAAAAATAACGGTTGTCCGAATATTCAGTTGTTAGGACTCGTAGAAATATAGAGGATTTTATTATTGCCCTAAAATGCATTATACAGGAAATGCAAGCAGACGAATGAAAAATTTGCAGAATTCAATAAGAATGAAAGTTGTAACGTATTCTACTAAATTTGATAACAATTTTATTCATAATGTTACGTTCGTAAATAAAGAAGTCTTCAACGGACTAGTAATCTGTGACAGATTTCTGTTTACATTCTTATCTCACTATTATTACACTATTCCTAGTTTTATATTTTATATAAACCTACTAAGCGCAGAGGGGTAACTGCATATTTTTTTAAAAATGAGATATTGTTGCCTAGTGAATCTAGTATACATTTTGCATATAATACTAAAGGTTTTGAGCCGTATCTGTGCGGAGAATTATTTATTTTTAAGAAAAAAGTATGGGGTTATGTTTATCGAGATACTATTATACTAAGCATTTAGGTAGTAATATTATATTAAAAATATAATCCCATATTTCGAGGTTTTATATCAAACATCGATATAAAAATTCATTAACATCCTGACAGTAGTTTACATTTTTATTATTTTTGTTTCAGAATGAGCAGAGGAAAAAAGATGTTAGAGTTGACGCTTCATTTACAAGATCTGGGGAATAAAAATGAAGATATCCTAATTAATAACACATCTAATGAAAATTGGCAAAATGTTAGTATTATGGATATAGAAAATGCAGTTATTTTATTTGCTAATGAACACATCGGTGAGATCTTATTAATAAATTGTAATAATAATGAGAAAGATAATAATACACTAATGGACTTAAATGATAATGGTGCTATTATTGCAATAATTGAAAATATCGAGATTTTAAGAAGAAATACTGTTGCAACAATGAATGAAGAATTGGATGTTGAAAATTTATATGAAATACACATGCAAAATGCATTAAGTAGAAATATAGATGAAACGAAAGACCGAGAGACTGAGAAGGATTTGAGAAGAAATGTAAACCTTATCCTTAACGGAGGGAATGAAAATCGCTTAACAAATACTGGCAATGAAAATCAAGTAGAAGTTGAAGATAAGCAAGAAGTAGCAAAAGTAGTGGATGAAAATGATGTAATTACTGATGTAACAAAAAAGGGGTGAAAAGAAAGCGTAAACAATTCAAATATACAGCTCCAGAGAGAAAGATAATAAAACAAAAGAAAACAAAATATAATCATCCTGTCAAACCCGGCTGCCACGAACAATGCAAGAAAAAGTGCAAAATCAGCATAAGTGAAGAAAGAAGAACTGACACAAATAATCAATTTTGGGATTATACCAGGGACAAGCAAACAAATTTTATACTTTCATATACCAGTAAATCAGAAGTAAAAAGAAGGACTGTTGGTTCAGAATCTAGAAGAAGTTGTTCAATGAAATATTTTTTAAATAAACGAAAATGGTTAGTCGAAATCGATTTGTAAAACTCTTTTTTTCTTACAACTCTAGGCTTCCATAAAAATAATGACAAAATTCTTCAGAATTTGTGCAAATCTGACAAAAAATTACTCACAGCCAAAACTGATGGTCGAGAGGAAAACGACCTCATAATAAACTAGATCATAATGTAATTGAAAAAAATGTCGAGTCATTCCAACCATCAATATTCCATTACCGTAGGGAACATGCTCCTAACCGTCGTTACCTTCCAAGTGATTTATCCATAAAAGTCATGTATGGAGACTTTCAAAACAAACACCTACATTTTTTTTGTTCTTACGACTTATATCGCTCAGTGGTACAAAAGTTAAACATATCTTTTGTCAAATTGAGCACGAAGAATGTGAAACCTGCGAACATTTTAAATTACATCCTCGTTCGAAGGAAGACATGGATGATAATTGTGAACATTGCAAGTGCTGGAATATTCACATAAAAAAAGCTGAAAGAGCTTAGGATTGAATATAGGGAGTATGCAAATAAAAATCCTGAAAAGGACTAAGTCATATACTCTGTAGATCTAGAAAGAGTAATAATGATACATTGCTGTGATTTGTTTAAATCCGTGATATTTACAAGGAGCCTAATGGTATATAACGAGAGTTTTGTTCCAGTTGATACAGAAAATAAAAGGCTTCAGACTATTGCTGTTTTGTGGCATGAGGCCATTAAAGGACGAAAAAACAAGAGCTCATGAGCATGTACTATACTATATTATCACAACGTGATGCCAAATGAATTGTTCTATGGGTCGATAATTGTACGTCCCAAAATAAAAACAGGGCCTTTTTTGGCTTCTTAGTTTACGCAGCCAATTGTCCTGAAATAGAAGCAGATGAAATCGAGGTAAATTACTTTGAGCCAGGACATACGTTCATGAGCGCAGATTCTTTCCACCACCAGGTGGAAAAATCCATGAGAAACAATAAAAAACTTTATGACTTCGCTGATTTCAAAAATGCTGTTCAGAATGCTAATTCAAGTAAGATCACTGTTCTGGAAATGAAACTGAATGATTTCTATGCATGAGAAGATCACTCGTCTATTCATAAAATAAATCGTAAACATGCTGAAAGACCATAGATACACGATATGGTTCAAGTGCTAGCTAAAAAAAGGATCGATGTCATTATCCTACAAGAAAAACTTTGACGGGATAGAGCTACCACTAAATTTCCTAAAGGCCAATATAATGAAGTCTGGAATACCGACTCCAAAGCATTAATAGATGCCAAAAGGAATATCAGTTGAAAGACGTGATAATATTATTTCCAAACTAATAGCAGGTGATAACGCTGTAATACCAAAAAACCGGTTAAAGTTTTGGGAAGAACTACCTCTTTGTAAAACTGAGGAAAATGAAAAATTAATTGTTTTTTGTTATAAAGTATTTATCATATAAATAATATTATATTTTTCTAAATAAATTAATTTCTAAACAACTGGCAGCAGTTACTGCTTTTTTTGCTTATTAATTCACAGGAAAAGAAACAATTAATTAGCAGTATCTGCATTTTCTTCCACTAATTATTTTTTTTGATATTTGTAATGCTTAAATTCATAAAAAACATAAAAAAAATACATATGTGTGTTGCAAAAAAATAATTAGTTTATTACAGAAAAACGTAGCATTCATGTAAACATAAAAATACAAATACCGAGAGAACAATGCAAACTGCAGTTACCCCCTCTGTACTTAGTAGGACAGTATATTTATTCTGAATAATAATTTTAAATATTTAATGAACTACCTACCTCAATATTTTCCTGTAAAACTAATTTTTCATTAAATAGACAGAACAGCTTTTCCATTTCGTTATTAATATTTGCAGAAATAGAATGTCGTCCTGCCATTTCCCTTTCAAAGAGACATTTTTGTTCTAAAAAATATACTTTTGCGAATAACCTATGAAATAAAGGTTTTATACAAAATAAATGGATCTTTATCAAATGAACATATACGTGTATGTATGGCATTTTTCACGCTGGATGGCGTCCCGCATCTTTATATGTCTCATTGAAGCTTAGGGAACATAACAGCTGTCAACAACAGAACACTGTTTTTTAACTTTTTTTTGTCGCATATATCCAGCGGAGAATATTTTTTATAGACCACATAAGCCATTTAATTCAAATGTTGTATAGAGTTTTTCTGTGATGGTTAATGTAATAAAATAAAGAAATTTATTATAACACGTGTTTCAAATATTTACTCTTTGTACTGATATCTATTGTGTATTTAGGAAGCAATTTTACTTATAGAGCACGAAATATTTTTGCTACTTTAAGAAATATTACACTATACAACGAGCATGTAATGATGGCTATTACTTATGAGGATGAATATCATCCAAATGAGTAATAGCTACTACATGCAAGTAGAATGCCATACTTTTTCTACGACTATTTAATAGAAAGTTGCAATTTTAAGTCTAGATAAGTTTGACGAACATAATTATAATTGGTTTGTATAATTTTATTATTACTTCTCGCTCTTAATAACAAGATTGACAGTAATGTTGGAAAATTTTTCAAATTAAACAACATAAACATAAACAACACAGAAATTAGACAACCCCTGAATCCAAAGCTGAAGCTACACGGGCGGGGGTTACACTTATGAAAAATCGTCGACACACAACCATTCTTACCGAAATTACCAGTGCCGGTGGAGGGATTTGTACCCGCAGCCGAGCGTGAGATTATCTAGTCACACTTGCCAACGCATGCTCTAGCAATATACTCTACCGAGCTGGTGTTTGTGTTAAATTGTTAACTGTATAACTTAAATTAATATTTTCATTTGCAGTTAGTTCATGATTTTTATGTTTAGGTAGATATATCGCTGTGCTACAACAATATCTTAAAAAATGTCGTTTTGAGATAAATGAGTTTTAGTGTTTTAAATGTAAATAAATTGCTTATTTTTTTAAATGTTTATTATTTGAAACAGTTTATTGTCATTTGTGTATAAGAACACCTCGAAAATTGTTATTATTCTTTTTAGGGATTTTTTTTAAATAACTATTTTCTAAGATCTTTGTTTTGTTCTTGAAAAAAAATTCTTAGAAGGTGTCTTGGTTTTTGTTTCAAGTTATCTTACTATTGAATTACCTAATTATTTATTTTGCGAAACTTATTTCTGTTTTTAATAAATATGTCTTTGTATTGTTCTATTTTTACTAGAAAATTATGAATGTCGTTTTGAGAAAAATCGAATACTAATTTTATTACAGGAATATTTGTCGCGGGACAATAAAAATTCTGACTTAAAAAAAGAGGCGCAGTTACTCCGCTTGAACGCCTCTGGTTGAATCATTTCAGCATTTTTTTTATAAAATTAATGCAGCCTAATATACCAATATCCCGTACCAAATATGAATTAAATATCTCACATAATTTAGGGAATAGAAAATTAAAACAGCAGAAAATTATTTTTTCAACATCTTGTATCTCAAAAACAAAAAAAGTTTATACCACAAAAGAGTAAGACTCTTTTGATCCAGATCTATCAACTCGTAATTTTCGGTATTAAAAGTAAATCACCCCCGCATAAGGATCATATTTGAGGATGAAAAAATGTAATGGCTTACTTGGTTGCATGCGTCGTGACGTCAGTCTGTTATAATAATTGTCAATATATATCTTTGTAACAAAAGATATTTGAGAATTTAATAGTTATTATGTCAAACCAAAAACAGCGTAAAGACAAAAGTATCTTTTATATAAATAAAGACAGTATTACAAATAACTGAGCCTTGAAAATTTTCTATTAAAAGTTTCAGATACAAGGAAATAAAATAGGCAACAGTTTTCAATACAAGAAACAGAGATCGAATTTCTATCGGATTTTATTTATATACACAACTTATTCCGTCGAAATGAAAACAAGTTTAATAGGTACTATATGATAGTATTTCAAACGTCGATGTTTCAAGTGAATGCTTGGATCATTGAAGTAATTTATTATAAAAGTGAGCAGTTTTGACCCACGATAGATTTCTATATCTTAGGTATAACATCGAAATTTAATAAATATGTAGAAATTAAATGTAGTTTGTTAAATAACCCATTTTATAAAATATAGATTGTTCTTGGTATCTCTATGTATATTAATTTTGAATTATAAAAGCAAATTTTATCTTTATAACTTGTTTCAGTTTCATATGTATAATATTTATTAAACCAAATGCTAATAATAATTGAAAAAAATCAAAATAATAATTGTTGCTTTTTAATTTAAATATATTTTTGTCAGTGTGATCATGGTTGTTTTTTCTAAGGTAAACGATGAAAAATAGAGATATGTATAAAAAATAAATATATATATTACATTGACAAAATGTGAAACATACTGTAAAATTAACACGATTAACTTAGTTTTGTGTTATTTTATATCAATAAATTCCATAATGTCGTCCAACAGAGAACAATGGTTAGGTAGTTATTCTATATCGTAACACGGGTCTGAAACTTATCCCAAGGATGTGGTTTGGACTTCACTATAAATTGTGAGGCTCTGTCTCTCTTAATCGCACAAACTTTGAATTCCTAGATATCAAAATCTTACTTAGATTACTTGGAAAACCATAAACAAACATCAAAATGATCCTGTACAGGGTGTTTCACTGAAGACGGACCAACTGGCACAGCGTGATAGTGGACCATCGATTTGTCCCATTTGTATTATGCGAAATTTGTTAAGTTTAAGTTTTCATGTATGTAAACTCTGTTTTTTTCCTACAAATTTCATCATGCTGGCCTAACTATTAGTAATAGCGTCATGATTTTTTTATGAACGTAGTCCAATAATAGTGGGTCTATCATCCTGAGAAACATCTTTTTTATTGAAACCGAAACTATTTGGACTAAAATAAATAATATTCTTAAAATTTTATTAAAAGATGTTACTGCGGAAAGAAATAACCTCTATTATTTTACATTCCTTGGGTAGGGCATTCCATGCCTCTGTGGCCATAATCTCTGTCGCCTTGTAAACACGGGTCTTTCAATTGCAGCCACAAATGAGAGACTGGCTGCCTATCAGTGGTTTCCTTTGTATCGTTGTCCTAAGTTGTTCCCATCCTTTCAACTTAGCAGCACCTTGCCGATGAGGACCATAAGTCCGAAACACATGTGTCGACGGTTTGCATCCTTTGTGTGGGCATCACCGACGATACCTTCTGCTTCTTAATTAAAATGTAGGATTTTCACCTTTTACATGTACGAATGTAATTTGTCGGGCTGATTGCCTATAAAGCAGAGATGTTTTTAAGATGGCTACTAAAATTATTTTCCATATTTTTATTTTTTCGCTAGGCTTGTAATATTAAGAAATAATTTTTGTTTTAATAAAATTTTAAAGATATTTTTTTTGTTTAAATAGTTTCGGTTCCAACAAAAAAATATTTTCAGGGTGATAGGGTCCATTATTGGAATACGTTGATAAAAAAATCATGACGCTAATAGTTAAGTCAGAATGACGAGATTTATGGGCAAAACCGGAGTTTAACTAAAAATACACGAAAATCTAAATAACTCCTAAACTAACAAAATTCGCATAGCATAAACGGGGTCAAATCGATACATATTGAGGTTCTCTATCACCCCGCGCCTGTTGCCCGTCCTCAGTGAAACAACGTGTATATTAGTAGCAAAATTTTGAATGATTTGATTCTGTATCGAGAAACCTTAAATAAATAGACATAAAGTGTGACACTATTAATTATTCAAACTGCAAATAAAACTGGACAATTTTGGACAAGGATAGCGGATAACTAGTTTACAAAATTAGTTAAAATATATTTTGTTTCCAGGGATAATAATAATAATGTAACTGATTCATCTTTGTCATACAAATAATTCTGCTGCGTTAAAGACATATATCTCAACTCTGAGGGATGTTTTCAATATCTAAACATATATAAACATTGTTTAAAGTTTCGATGGTTTCATGGCAAAAGGCGCCATATGGCAAAATTTTTATTTTACAGGAGGGCAAAAGAAATATAGAATATATATTAATACATATTTTAAATGTATAAGAAAAGTATTGCACATGAAATCAAACTGTAACGTTCTGAACGTTTTGCTATACTCATCTGGGAAAACGTTTTACGGCATAACAAGATGTTAGAAGAATTAATCTTTTGCCATGAAAGCTGTTCATAGAACCAATTAGTTTTATTTTTTATGAAAAAAAGGGGTAATCATCCGCATTATAAAAGGAGATAACTCTGATTAAAGAACCTTTTGCCATGATTATTTTATTTAAATAATTTATATCATATGTATTTTATGGCAAAAAAGGTGTTTTAAGAAGTATTGTTTTGCCATGAAATCAATTTTATTAGTATAAATATAGCACATCTTGAAAATGCAGGATTATATAGCTACTATGGTAAATAGAGCCATATCATTTTCAGGCAACATAGAACATGTTGCCATGTCAAAATTAACCAAAAAGAACCTAATTTGGTCAACATGTTCACATAGCAGTTTTTGACATGAAACCATCCAGTTATTAATGAGAGATCCAATTGGGATTTCACTTATATCTTTAAGTAATTTCTAAATATTTTGAGGATTTAAGATATTTTTTTCTGACCCACATTCATTGAATAATTGATTTTTTTCTGAAATCGCTAGAATGTCTACATTATCGGTGCAATTTCAGATCCCAAAATAAGCTATTCTAGTATTTTAGTCCGTTGCTGAGTAACCATCATAAAACAGTACGAGGAAGTTACTTTTCCGACCTAAGCCGGGAAAGTAACTCCCGTATAGGTTTTTAAAATATATTTTAGACAGTAAATAAATACACGCAGACAAATCAACTTGCATCAAAAATGCATTTTTCTGTAAAAAATACAACATTAAATTTAATTAATTTAATTTAGTCGCATTTTTTGAAGTTGTTACTAACTCTGGTGGTGTTAAAAACACCTGGACATCATTGTCACTGTCCATTTTAAATATTTTATTACCACCAGAGAAAACTCCGAGACGCGCAAGTACACTGAGGGAAATATCTGGCTTGAAATGACTAAGAAGCCTTAGTTTTTTCAATTTAATAAATATTTATTATTCTGCATTAAATTTAATTCAGACAAATAAATATTTTTCATAATTTTGTTACAATAAGCATATTTCGAAGATTGGATTAATTGGCAAAACTAAATGATTTATTTCAGGAATTCTCTTGGTATTTATTTTTTTGTAATTAAATAATTATTTATAAGAAACAAATTTACTCATGAATAACACATTTGTATCTGCCACATTTATTACATCATTATATTTATTTCATAGAAAGAAATATTTACTATTAAAGTTTATACCCTAATAGCGGAAATGAATATTTAATTCTAATAAGAAATATTTATTCCTCATTAATAAATTTGTTTGTGAGAACTAAATGTTGGCCCTCTACCGGCGAAACCGCGGTAGCGCATTAGACAAGATTTAACAAGACGCCATTGTTCCCTTTTTCTCTTATTATGAGCTTTGTGTTAAGTGTTGTGTCCCTTTCGGTAGATGTGTAGTTTATTAGAAGAATTTGGGGGCTGGAAAGCCTCAAAGAAACTTTTAAATGTGAGTTTTTAATGTTTGTACGTGGTAATTTGTTTATCATAGCATATTAAAGTACCTAACCTAGCCAAAAACTGTTTAGTTGTGAAAATTTGTTCAGAGTTATTTATTTTTTGTTATTTTTTTAATAAATATGTGTAAATATTTTTCATATATTTAATTTTGTTTACCTTTAACACAGACATTTGTTTGTCTGTATCCTTAACCTGACACATCAATTAAAAATTAATGAACAAGCAGTAAAGAAAATTGAAAATTAATCTTTATTTGAACTTTATACTATTATTTCTAAGTTAATAATAAACTCACTTATTTGGTATTTTTGAAAAGTTCCAGTTAAGCACATTACAGTCAAAATAAGAAAAGAATAAAAGGAAAATCTGTACTCAAATATATCGGTTTAGAATGTTCTTTTTATTACTTTCTTGCATAAAAATAAATAGATTATTTTTTTAACTAGGTGTTATTTATAGACTGTATTATTTTATATTCTTAATACCATACAATCTATAAGATATTTCGCAGTAATTTTCATTGTATTATTTTTTTCTTGTTCGTTTACGTTTTATTTTAAAGATTATATCCTCGCATCAATTTAATGCAAAACTTTTACTCGGTATAAGCGGTTATAATGGCTGCATTTCCTGATATTTACAATTTTCCTGAATTTTCTGTTAAAATTTGACATGGAAATCCAGATTTATATATAATAAATTTGAGGTTTAACTGATTCTAATAAGACACATTAGTTAAAAAAAATTTAGAACTTTATTAAGCATGAATACCTTAACACCTATGGAAGAAGAATTAACATAATAGATATTTTTAACGTCATCGTGTCTATGGAGATATTATGAAGTTATAGTTCATGAGAGTAATTGATTATACTGATAGTGGTATATTATGTATGTACCTACATCTACGCAAAATTATATAAAAAATTATATCTACCCTATCATTTTTTAGAATATGTTTTATTATTAACAACTCGTGAAGCATACATATTTTTAATATAAAATACATTTTAATTTCGCAAATATATACCTACCATAACGTTGCTTTAATGACAAAACATCGAATGTGCAAATTTGCCGGTTTCGATTTTTCTGTTGGAAAATAATATTTTTTTTTCAGTCTGCAATGCCAAAACCGCAAATGCGAATATTGAACATTTTTGAAATATTTTTATACTAGGAAATTTATACCTATAAATAAATTACCTTTGGATATTTAACAACAAATTGAACTTCTGAAAAATTAGAAAATTGCACATTCGTTGTTTTGGCAGTGGACCGACGATATGCTTTACAACTAGTGAAAAAAATAAAAAAGTATCTACTATAATTTTTAGCAAAATTGATTTTTTTAATACATCGTACTGTAGACAAATCGTGAGGCATATATTTTTTAATATAAATCAAATTTTAGTTTCGCAAATATAAACCAGGTAAGTAAAAATTTTCATATACATTTTTTTTGAATATAAACGTTTTTAATTTTCTATATTCATTTATTTGTTGTATCCGTATAATTTGTCTTCGAACCTTCTTTGGGTATTAAGTCGCTATTCTATATAAATTGTTTATATATTTTTTAAAATAAACCATGCGTAGCAAAAGGATTGTTCAGATTGTTTTTTTCTCCAAAAAAACCAACCTATGACTAATCCTTTTGGCGCAGAGATTTATTTAACAAATTCTTTAAATAATTTATAAGTAGGTGGATACCCAAAGAAGGTGCGTTATTAACAAAAATTAACAGTTTATTTAATATTAATGAATATACGAAATTTTCATTGTTTTGAGAAATAAATATTTGTTCACTATAAATAAATTAAAAACGGAATTAATTTTCCTGAAATTAATGTATTCATCAACAATGAATCCACGCAATTTTCTGTAAAAAGTCTTATTCCTGAGAAATAAATATTTAATGCTCAGAAACAAATATTTAATGCTCAGAAACAAATATTTAATGTTCAGAAACAAATGTTTAATGTTCACAAATAAATATTTAATGTTCAGAAACAAATATTTCTTACAAATAAGTATTTTGATTTAATTGATAATATTAAATATTCGGCTTTTAATCAAATAAATGCCTTAATTCTCCCAATTAAATGTTTAGTTCGCCAAATACAAAGAAATCATTTATTTGGTTGAAATAAAATTTATTTCTCCCAACTAAATCATTCTCTCAGTGTACGTGCTAAAATTTAATCCGCAGTATTAAATTGGTCGATTGTAATGGAAGGTGAAAGTAGATGGCGCAAGAGGCAAACGCCCGCGAAAATTCAAAACCCCCCTTTTTATTATTTTATTGATATTATTTATAAGCTTTATTTCTGTAGCAGTTGGTGATCGTTAGTGGACCAGAAGTAGTCGATTAGTTGTTTTTAAATACTTCTATTCGCTGGAAGTTAAAAACTAACCGAGTGACTATCTCTGATGATCCACAAACGATCACCAACTGCTGCAGAAACAAAGCTATTTTACAGTTAGAATACAAAACTAGAGGTCAATTAATTTTTATGTTAAACTAATCAAAAGGTTAATCGTAACCTTGTTGAACCGCTTAACATAAGATTTAAAAGAAATATGTTTTTGTATTGGATAATTAACATAACACTCAAAACACAAGTAGGTAAGTAATAATATTTTGTACAAAATTTATTAAAATCAGAAAAATACAAAAAAGCAAAATTAGGACATTTTGTCAATATATTACAGAAAATATCAAGAAAGCATGATAGTTATTTATGCAACAAGACCGGAAAGTGATTCTTAACAGGGCGAGCTGGCAATTTCCATTGCAAAAGCCCTGGCGAGTCCAGTAAAGTCACTTTCTGGGTGTGTTGTGTACAATGTTTTTTCTGAAATGGTTCCTGCTAGTCTCAAAAAACTTTTTAACTTTAATAAAATATAAAATCAACTGACAGACATCAGACACTTACTTTCAAGGAAAACTGGAATAATCATTTTTAATTGTTATCGGATACTTTTTGTCAACAGAAAATGACATAAGGAATCGGTAAAGACTTTACAAATCCTTATGTCACTTTGCCAGGCTAGACCTGTAAATATGTATTTTCCACTCAAAAAATTGATTACAGTTAAATTTCTAGAAGGTTGCAGAAAAAGAATATTATTTAATGATTATAATTAAATTTAAAATATTTATTAGGCTTGACTTGCAGAGACTACCTTAAAATGTTATTAAGTGCTAGATAAAAAAATCATGTATTGTGTGGCACGCAACGTGGCTCTATAAAAATTAAGGTTCTAATTATGCGAAAGAATCTTCAGTTTTCTCTTTGTCTCACGAGCACCATTTTTTTTATGATTCTTTTATTCATTTTGCCTCACGAGCATCTTTTTTTATTTTGCTTCTGTGTCTCATTGTGCCTCTTACACCACCAAGGAATCCCAATTCTAATAATTCCCCGGTCGTTTTCGAACGGTGACATTCTGATCTGATACAGAAGTGCTGGAAATCTCCTCCAAAAATTCACTAGCTGCCTTCACTATGCTAGGAAATTCCTCTGCCAACTCATAAGGTATATTCTTTGAAGTTGAGGCCTCACTTGAGGCTAGATCTGAAGTAAAATGAGATAGATATTAGCGACCATGTTTACTGGTTCAAATCTATATTTCTTTATTTTGAATAAATTAAATAATAGTAAAAAGTCTGCGATAATTCTACCAAGCTAATTAGTAACAACTATGGATTGATATCTAAGGACCCCCCACCACCAACATTTTGTAAAACACATATTACCTGCTTGCACTTGGTATGTTGCCAACTGACGACATGGAAAAAGTGTGGGGACTGCATTGCGTGTCAACCTATGACTACTTAGGTCGACATAACTCTCAACAGTAAAATGACGGGAGCATATCCTATAATTTTGAAGAGTTTCTTCAGTGTAATGTATACCCATATTCTCTTGCCAAATTTTTGACCTGTAAAACATAAAAAATTGTGCTGTTAGAATTGTTGTTAATTTAGTGCAGGCCTTAATTTACCTTTCCAACCTTGAAGGAAAATAATGAAGTTTTGCCACATCGTCATCCGAAGAACCACACACATAACACAATCTAATTCGTGACTCTGTGGCCATCTCAAACAAAAAATAACCTACAACCAATTTCAAAGTTTATTATGAGGAATGAAATAAGTAAAGGATACAGTTAGCACATTTTCTAATACTGTTTATCCTTTCTGATTAATATATAGGTTAGATATAGCGAATAAAATTATTTATAATTTTATAACTTACCAGTTATATGAAATTGGTAGTCTTTAAGAAGAGAAATAGTCTTTAACACACAAATATCACAAAATACAACGAGAAATAATCAAAATCACGACAAAATAACAAACACTTCTTTCGTCAGTTCAAGTTGACAGATAAATACCACAGAAAAAGCGCGGGATAGTACAGAAATGACAGCAGTGCAAGTGCTACCCTCTGCTTTCACCTTCCATTTTATCGGACTAGGACAGCTATATTTGGCTATTCTTATATTAAATAGAGATAGCGAATAAATGTTAAAATCGGACAAAATTTTCTATCCACTTGCACGTCTCGGGTTGTCTCTGTTACCACTTACAAGTATTAAAGCGAAATAAGTACTGAATCTGACTTTTATCACTACAATAAATAAACAGTGATTGTCAATGCTGTCAATAAGATTGTAATGAAAAAAATTTTATGTATTAATAAAAAATCCTTAATTTATAATAATATTGATTGCGATTTCAGAAAAAAGAGTATGTGTATCTCGTAGTAAAAGCACATTCCAATGCTTGTTGACCTCGGCTTAACGTCTCGGCCAACAATTTACATCGTCGTCCAGGAATGTATCGCTTTTCTTTACTAGATACACAATGTACTATTTGTTTCACTAATCTTTGTTCTTTCACTTTTTGGTGTAGACTTATCAACCATTATTCAGAAGAAAGCAACGGTTTTTTGATATTATCGTACTGTTTCATGCGAGTTTGTTTCAACGACTTGACAGCATCTCATATTTACGCTGATACCTACTCTTGAAATTTTGCCAATTATTTATTATATAAAAATTGTCGTGGGAAAATAATACATATTGTGCATATTAGCATTTGTTGCATGAAATGTATGTTCTATCTTGAAATACTCAAGATTACTTGCATTTGGCTAAACTGAATTTCCAGTTAATTATGTATCAATTTTGTGTTGAGAGTTTGTTGGTATATCTAAATCGATTAAATAATTAGTTCAATATATTCAGTTATTCGCACATTCACAAAGTTAATTATGCTATGCACATTATCCGAGAATAAAATATTCAGTGCTTATACCACTAACATATTGCAGTTATGTTCAAATATTAGTTATTATAATTCACTAGATGCTTAGTTCAGCTAGCAATTATTTATACAGGGTGTTTATCGTAACTTGCTATCCCCTGTGTTTTATTAGTTTTTAAGATAATCATACAATTTAAAAATTTTCCTTTTAATATTTTTCATGTGCTTTCCAAATATATCGTCAAAGCATATCGATATCTACTCAAAAACTATTAGTTCGATGGTAAAAATAAAAACATGAGAGTTTCTAAACGAATCAAACTGTTCGAAGAACATCTTTATGATAAAATGCGGACTCGTTAAAAAGTTCGAATAAAAAAATAAAATGGTGGTCGTTGAGAGTACCCATTTTACGACAAGGGATGGTTGAGCAAATATTCTTTACTGTCTTTACCAAAACCTAGTTTTTTATTTTACTGCAAATTTGGAAAAAAATTAAAGACCAAATTTTAGCCTTCATCTTTGGAGGAGCATAACTCTTTAATGAAACGTTTCCGGACATACCTCCATAAGAAACTTTTTCTTACTTTGAGGTTCTGATTTCATATTTTAAATTTGTCTAGTTAATCCTGAAACACCTTGTAGAAAATTATTATTTAACACATTTATTTCTTGTTATATTTTTCTTGAATATTATCAACGGTCAAATGGGTTCCTTGATGAATTTTGTTTCTCAAATTACTCCACAGAAAAATTTCTAAGGGAGTTAAATCGGAGCTTCTGACTGGCCACGAAATTGGCCCCTGTCTACCTATCCATTATCTGTAGTTGTTATTAAAATATTTATATTGCCTAATTATCTTAGCAGTTTATGCATGGCTATCTATGTTGAAAATAATTTAGTTGTAGCTCTCCCAAACTTTTAAGAATATTACTTATTTATTTGAATAACTCAGTTATTTGAAGATAGAATATATAACAGTCATACATATTTATAATGCTAAGGAAAGGAACTATCCAAATATCCGAAAATATGTAGGGTGTACCGTTTAAAAAAGAAGTGACTATGTGGCGCCCCCTTTATATTCTTGAGATAGACGAAAATTCATAGCATACAGGAAAACTTGGTAAAATATGCTACAGATCCATTTTTTAATTTTTGTTCTGGCTGTATTTTTAAACAAATAAAAATGAGTTTAAAAAGTAGAATTTTCAACTGATCACCCTGTACAAAAAAAGTTTTCTTAAAATTCTTTGATGGATGCAACATCTTTGAGTTAAACTCATTTCAAAATCGTCCATTCCCTACTGAGCAATTAGCTGTTAATTGAGAGTCATTTAAAAAATTGCATGGTTTTGCATTTTTCCATTAACATGATTTGGATATATAGATAAATGAAAACTGGTTCGAAGTGTACGTAACTTGCACCCTCTGAATTTCATAACAATATTTCAATGACAAAACCATATTATTTTGGCATATACTAACGACTCTCAAAATTTTGCGATTAAAATCTGGCTTACCTTGCATAAACTATAAACTGATAAGACCAAAGGTCCTTATAACCCGGGATGTAGATATAAAAAAATAATTGAAAAAAAACGCCCCTACACCTACAGTTGACTTTAGCAGCCTACTATCCTGTGCAAAAGTTTCAGTCCCTTTGGACGAGAAACAAAAAAATGTTTGAAATATTCATTAAAAGATCGAATAGATGTTAAATATGTAAGGCATAAACTGACAAAAGTCCTTATAACTTATGAAGGGATGTAAATATCAAAAAAATAAATAGAAGAACACCCACACACCCTCTATCCCGACTTTGGCAGCCTACTATCATGTGAAAAAGTCTCAGTCCCTTGGGGTGAAAAACGAAAAAATTTGAAAAAAATTCTTTTAAAGTTCGAATAGATGTTAAATATGTGAAACATAAACTAACAAAAGGAAAAAGTCTTTATAACTCGTGACGTATTGCAGATACCGAAAAAACTCCCCCAGATTTCCTGTCGACTTCGGCAGCCTATTCCCATGTACAAAAGTTTCAAGCCCATGAAACGAAAAAAGAAAGTTATGAACAAATTCATTAGGAGATTGATATTAAAATACAGAGCATACATACATGCTAATGGGTTATCTGTTTGAGAATATTTCATTAGATGTTTACAATCAAATATTATATCTATGTAAAAACCATCTCTGGAATTTATGACTGCTGCCCGATATCTAGATAAATAACGTTTATATCATCTTCAATATCTGATCCTACATAAGCTACGTTTTTTTTTATTTTTGACAATATTTGACGATGATAATAGTGTTAAGAAAAAAAGAAATAATACATTAGTCCGGAGGAAGACAATGAATATTGTCGAAACGTCAACTTAATATGAAATCAACAAAGTTTAATATTTTTCTTCCTACAAAAAATTTACTACCTCTAAAATCGGTTAAAAAATATGAAAATTAAAAAACATAGTATGCTTTCTTTAATCGAAAATTTCAAAATTTCATTAAGAAAAAATTTTTAGAATTCCAAAATTAGCCTAAATGGGAAAAAATTTTCATTTGTAGTATTTAATTTAGTTAAATAATTAAAATATCAATTAGTCGTTTTTTCAAACACAATATTACTAGTATCATAAAATTAATAAAATTTAACAAGAACAACTTAATTAGCTTCCATTATTCAAGTTTTATACATTTATTATTTACTGTTTGAATAACTGCCAATGTAAGGAAACACAAATCTTTCTGTCAAAACTTGTTTATTATTAGTTTATTTGAAATGTTAAAATATTGTGTATAATATTTACCCTTTTCTGCACTTTCATACCAGAAAGCAGCCAGCGAGCTTAATGGCAGGCATCAAGGTAGAAATAATTGTTTTAAAACAGGCAAATATTAATAATCTTTAATAACACTGGAAGTGTTTCTAAATCAAGATCAATTCATTTAAATAATAACCAGATTAACCCCGTGATTGATGAAATGATAGTAAACGAATATTGCGTACTAATCCCAATGGTAATGGTAATGGTAATGGTGGGCGAGGCTGACGCCTGGCAAGTACGCCACAGACGGGCCCTTTTTACCAACCCCCAGCTGCCCCCTCAGCCATGTGCTTCTCTTGCTCCCTCATCGGATCTTTCCAACCTTCTGATGAAGATCAGGATGTCACTCATTGCGAGGGAGCTCATCTCTTTCCTTAGAAGCGCCTCAGAACCGAAGATATCGTGTCTCAGGCGTCCAAACGCTTCACATTGTCGCAGGAAGTGGTAAGATGGCCGATATTGATTTGTTCGGTACCGTCACAAAATCTCGGGTTTGCCTACAGGCCCTGTTAGTCCTCCAGTGCGTCCTCAGTGTCTCCTGGGCCACTCATTGAGGGTCGTTGTGACCTGCCTTCTTGAAATACCTAATATAGGCTCAGGCTCGTGACAGGGTTCCTCGGCTCCGAGTCTAGCCAATTCATCGGCCTTCTCGTTGCCTGGACCTCCCATATGTGTCGGGACCCATACCAGTCTCACTTGTTTATGCCTAGCCAGGTCTTCTAGGGCATCCCTACACTCCTAGACGAGAACTGATTTCGTCCTGGGGAGCACACCGCTTTTAGAGCAGCCTGGCTATCGGAGCAGATGTATATTATCTGTTCCGCCCTATTCCTAACCTCAGCCCTACCCGCCACTGCTAGGATGGCGCAGACCTCTGCCTGTAAGACCATGGAGTACGAGCGTAGAGCAAAGCTCTCCTGTACTTCTTTGCCTTCCAGATATATTGCCGCCCCGGAAGACGGTCTAGTGGCCACCCGAGATCCTCTTATGTAACACACCAGAGAGTCCGGGCGGAAGTCAATTCTTCCTTCATTCCACTCCTCCCTACTGGGAAGAGTGAGAGTGTAATTCCTTTCCAACCTTAGCTGATCTTTCGCTTCTCTCACCTTCAGGATAGAGAGAGGGATTTTCCTCTCCGTCAGTCCAGCAATTGTTGCATGACCTTCAGCTCTGCCTGAACACTACCAGCTCCCAGAATCCCGCATTCTCAGATAGGCCACCATAGCCTCCCTCTTTATCCACGAGGGAAGCGTTGGCAGGCCCAGCAGAACCTCCAGGGCAACTGTCGGTGTCGTCCTCATTGCGTTAGTGATCCCTAGGCAGGCTAGTACTAATCTCAATGTAAGTGTCCCAAAATGCAATTAAATGTTTCCAGAAGTAAAGTGTGGAAAATATCTCAAAACGTCACAAATTAAAAGCATACAAACCTAAGTTTTTTTATACAGTTGAACAAGAAGATACTGTAAGAAGGTTGAAGTTTTGCTTATGGGCACAAAGAAATTATTTAAATGACGCAAATTTCCTTAGGAAAATAATTTTCAGTGACGAAGCAACATTTACGAAACATAACCATTGTTTCGTCACAGAACTACAGATGGTGGGTACAAGATTTTAATTTCGTAATAAACTGTAAGAGACATACTCTCAGAAAATTAATGTTTGGTGCGGAATATTCAACGAAACAATTATTGGACAAATTTTTTTTAATAATATGAATTCCGAAATGGTTAAAAATGTTCTAAATAACGAGTTGATGAATTACCATTACTCATACTAGGGAACTTATATCTACAATCGGATGCGTCACTCACTAATAATTCCAGGGTAGTTCGCACCTAGTTAATGAAACACTTCCTTCTGCACTGGATAGGACGTAACAGCCCATTAATACACTGGCCGCTCCGATCTCCAGACCTGACGTCACTGGAATTTTATTTATGGGGGTTACTGAAATAAAAAGTATACAAAAATCCTCATAACGATAGAGATGAATTATGTCAAAAATTACTCCTTAAATATTGAGAAAATTACTAAACATGTGAAAAATCGGCTCGAAAAATGTATTATGTTGGATGGTTTAGTGGAAGTTAATTAAGTTGTTTCTGTTAAGTTTTGTTAATTTTTTGATACTAGTAATATTAGTGTATTTGTAAAAATGACTAATTGATATTTGAACTACTTGAACACATTAAATACTAAAAATGGATATATTTTCCCAAAAATGTTTATATAGGCTAAGTTTGCTGAACATTTCTTCTTAATTAAATTTTTCGATTAAACAAAACCTACTATGTTTCCAATTTTTCATATTTTTTAACCGTTCTCAGTAGGCCATAATCGGCGAAGTAAATTTTTTGTAGGTCAGCAATATTCAATTTTATTGAATGCATAACTAACAAAAATTTGAAGTTGATCTAAAAAACAAATGAGGAAGATACAAGGTTGCGTAGGCGAGGGGTGAGACACTGAAAGTTCAGTTAATTGCTTACAACAATTTATTATTATTTTCATTTTGCTCTCTAAAATAAAATAACAAAAGAATTTCCAAGAGTTTAACAAAATTAATATAATTAATAACCTTCCAAATTCGCCTGAAAAGCAAGTGTAATAATAAATTCTACAAAGGTACAACGCAGTGACAAAAATTATTGCACGAATCTCGCTTTATAAATTAGCAAAATGATAAAAACAACATCTGCATGACCAAAAAAGATTTTCCCACGTGTATGATAATAATAATTAATAGTCTCACATCTTCAAGTGACAGTTATTCATTTTCGTTTCACTTGTTCTTCTACAGTCTGCAGTGTCGGCGATGTTTCTTGGACAGGAGGTATGTCCAAAACTTAAATATTAATTAGTTCGATCTGTAACTAGTATTTTTTAAAGAACAATAGTTATTAAATTTACGGTGTTCCAAAATAAATAAGACTTAGTTACCAGTAAACTCCTTCCTCAAAAATATTCAGATGTTCTTAATAAAATACTAGAACGCGATGCTGCTCCCCACAAAAGGACGTATAATTTGGTTTAATTATGGTGGAGTGTTTTATTGAATTGTTCCTGTTTGTACAGTTGATTTTAGTAAAAACTGGTACACTTTCTTTTAGCTATGTAAATCATTCATTCTTTGATTGATATTAATAATCTTACAAATGTCGCTTTGACGTTAATCAGTGGCGTCATTATTAAAAATGGTTCGACATCTAACAGATAATCAAAAATTTCGAATTGTTTCTAAAATTGATGATGGTTGGTCCATAAGAAGACTTGCTGCTGAATACAATGTGAATAAAACCACGATAATGAGTGTTAAAAAACAATGGGAAACTAACCAAACGGTATCCCGTAAAGTTGGTTCCGGTAGGCCCAGAAAGAGCAATAATCAAGAAGATGAAAATCTTATAAATTAACTAATAGAAAACCCTTTTCAGACTGCAGTAAATGCAATTTCAGAGACAAATTAACCTGCTTCGGTATCTACTGCTTGCAGAAGAATAAAACTACAAAGCGACTTGAAGAGTTGTTCAGCGGCTAAAAAATACAAACTTTCAGAAGAAAAGAAGCAGGGTAGGATTATTTTTGCACTCAACTATATAATCAATGATGAAAACTTCTGGGGACAAGTTGTCTTTTCTGACGAAAAGGTTTTTAAATCCTGTAACGATGGACATGTTCGCGTATATAGGCCTCCTTCCACTAGATACGACGAAAAATATACTTTCGATCCATAAATATCAGGAAGGGGCTTGGATGAGCCTAAATGGGTTAGGTGTGTGTTGGAACAGTGGTGGTCATCTCAATTCCATTAAATATATTGAAATATTAGACAATATTATGTTGCCGTCAGTAATAGAGGTGTTTCCGAAAAATAATTTTGTCCATGCCTGCAAGACTTCAGGCAGTTTTAGACGCTAATGGAGCAATGACAAAATATTAGTTAATTCTGTATTACGTAATTGAAGTTCATTTATTTTATTTTTTTTATTGTATTTTTATGTTCAGTTTGCATTGTTTACATTTTTTTTAATCTCAAGTGGTATTTTTGTGTTCTTGTTTTAAAAATAGAATTATCATTATTCAGTTAGTATTTTAATTACAATCATTAGTAGAATTATCCGTAACAAATATTATTTTTTAAACAATAATATGGCAGGCTTCAAAATGTTTTGAAAAAGTTATTTTCTAATTATTTTTTAAAATTCCATTTGAATAAAATAAAAGAAAAAGGTTTAATAAGTTTAAAAACACAAAGAAAACCGATCTCCTCCAAAAAAACCCAGGTCCGGGGTAAATCACCTCTTCTCCACCCCCTTCTCGACATGCCTGACCAGCCCTATTTACAGACATATGCACACAACTAAACTATTAAGATTTTCAATTACAAGAGTTGTACCAGTTTTTTTTTAAATCAAGTGTACATGGTTCTAGTTACGCCACTATTCACAGATATTTTTGAAAAGAACTTTTTATATGTTGTCAATAATTATTTTATTTGTGGCATTTTAAAATGGTTTCTCATACTTTCTGTGGGTATTAAGCCGCAATTCTGCAAATTATCAAAGATGTTGTTTAATAAACTTTTGAATTAATAGAATCAGAGGTTGGTATGTGTCACATCTAAAAAGATACCAGTGCAATCTATTGCATTATACTTGGTCGTGTTTACTGACATTTTCATTTTTTATGCAGTTTTCCTTTCTCGTTACTGGTGACAGGTAAAAAATAATTTGGTTAATTATAACTTAGAATATTTAGCTCCACATAGCATATTTTGCAAGTAAATTTATTGTTGTTTTATAGAAAGATGGTATCTAGTTGTTTACAAACCTAACAACCTTCAAAAAAACATTTTTTTGGTATTTGAGGTAAAATAATGCAATCGTAAATTATCAGCTTTGTAGATCACAAATTAAACTTTTTGGTTTTTGCTTACATTTTGCCCCACATATTTGCGAATAGTTGGGTGTGAAAATTTCGATGTGTGTATAGGGTAACTGGTTAATTGTAAGAGATATAAAAAAAATTGAGGAAGAATTCTGATCTATTTTTTTTTAGACAAATTCACTGGCGAAAACAAAAATTTGCTATCGTCTTTTGTTTTCGAATTACAAACAAAAGTTTGATTTTCGACTTTTAGACAGATATCAATATCTCGGTTGTTTGTAAAGTTTTATAAAATAACAACTTTTACATTCTTCAGGCACTTTTTTCCGTATAGTACAGTGGCGTCGAGAAATTTAAAAAAAAGGTGCAATTTCGAGTTATGGCATAAAGTTGTTTTTTTTTTAAATGGGAATCATAGTTGGCTATGGTTTAGTTTATTTTTTTTCTTTCAAACTGTATATCATATGTGGGATCGTTTTTTATGTGTAAGTATTTAATTGCGAAAATAATCTTTTAGTAGATTACTTTCTGCGTTTTTTACTTTCTAATGCCTAATATAAGGAAGAATAGTGTGTGTGCGTACGTGCGTGCGTGCATGTGTGGGTGTGGGCGTAGGCGTGCCCGCGCGCGCGCGTGCGTGCGTGCGTGCGTGCGTGCGCGCGTACGTGCGTGCGTGTGTCCGTCCGTCCGCAATAACTAAAAACATACTAATGGGAGACTTCCCAAATTTGGTAGTTAAGATTATCATCAACATTTTAGGTGACACATTAAATTTGGTGAATGTGGTACCACCAGAAGAGACACAATGAATGAAATAAGAAAAAAGGTAAATTGCGGGAAAAAAAATTAAAATTTTTATTGCGTTTCTGGACGAATCTCGACGAATTATAATGAAAAATTATAACTTTATGGAAAAAATCTGTCTGCATGTCTGTAGTATCGCGATAGCAGTCACAGTTTTTGAGATAAAGCTTTCAAATTTGGTACACAGGTTTTAAAGTCCAAAGACAACGATAAATTCGATATGAGCAAAATTGGCCAGCTGAAAGGAGGTCAACGGGACCCAGACTTTTTTGTATTTGGCTTTACAAAAAAATATATTCTTGATGGAAGATTACAAGTCATGTCTATTATATCAAGCCAATAAAATACATCTTCCAATTACTTAAATAAAGCTGATATAATCATAAATTTTTTATGCATTTGACCTCATAAAATAGGGTTACGATAAATTTAAAAGTTTAACATTTGAAATGTCTAATTTAGTTACAAAAATGTAAATGTAGATAAGAAGAAATTATTAAAATATATGACATGAATTATTATTGACAGTATCGAACGGCGCTGATAATTAATTATTTAAAAATTTTAATGAAACATTTCAAGGTACAATTTTAGCTAAGGAGTTTCGTATCCATAATATCTTAATGTAGTTTTATTAGTCGGCTTGGATAAAATTAGTAAAGAAAACCTCAAATTCTCATTTAGTGACGTTTCGACAAAATTTATTGTCTTCCTCAGGATATTTCAAGGTACGCCATTAAAATTTAATTGAGTTAAGTGAAGAATTAAATAGAATGGTTTTTTTACATCAGGATGATATATACTGGTATAAGAAAGTTATGTGCTGATCACATCAGATATTTTATATTTATTCCTAGGCGTGTGTCATCTATGACAGTGTTTATCCGTTTGTCAATAAATTGCATATTAATAAATTTGTCTCTATCATATTTACACCCCATTTAATCGTAAAAGTGAGAAAATCTTATGAAAATTACGAGAAATATGATATGTTAGAATGCTTTATTCAAAGTAATAACAATTGTGATATTGCATGTGAAATATATTTCAATCGCTATCCAGAAAGAAGACAACCTAATAAAGCTATTTTTAAGAGGATATAAGAAAATCTCATTAATTGTGGGTCATTCAACAAGCCAAGACCAAAAAATCAGATATTTATATCTAATTTTATACTACATTACAATTACAAATAAAAATTCAAATTAAAGTAAAAGTTCAAACTGATGTCCGTTATGTTCGATATGTTAATTACACATCTTCATAACACTATGTACTGCATTATCAATATGAAGATTTGATATGGAATTCACAGTCTATAAAATTTTGTTGGTACTGGTTTTCTTGTATAATTTTTCTTTAATGTAGCCTCAAAAGAAAAAATACAGTGGCGTTAAGTCAGGTGATCGTGGTGGTCATCTCACTGGTCCGTTACTTCCCATCCAGTTATTTTCAAAATTGGTATTTAATAATTCAGAAACGGTCCTGATTTTATGTTGGATATCTTGTTGGAATAATTGATTTCTTGCCTCAATTAAGGGTATATTTTCGTCACATTCTTCAATAATTTTCTGGTTTAAGATTTCGTAGTACCGTTGGTCATTAAGATTTTCTTGATATATGTGATATGTTAAAACACGATTGCCACTTAGAGCACACCAAACATTAAAACTAAACCGTTCCTGAGATCGCACGTCACGTGAGGGTTCATATCAGGCCAATGGTGCTCATTATACCTATTGAAAATTCCTGCACTGCTAATGTAGACTTCATCTGTTCAAACTACATTTCTAGAGAAGAATGGATCTGATTGACTTTTTTGACGATACAATATGCAAAACTCCAATCGTCGATGTTTCTTTATTATATAAGGCCTGAATTTATGTCTTCAAAATACCCAAAGCTCGACGTCTTGAAATCCCAGAATCAGCTTCAATTTGACGACTTGAAATTGAAGGATTTGCAACCGCCATTTCAATTACAGTTATAGAAGTTTCTTCAGCATCTTCAATGTTGTAATTTTTTGGTCTTGACTTGTTGAAGGACCCACAACTAATAAGATTTTCATTTAACCTCTTAAAAATAGTTTTATTAGGTTGTCTTCTTTCTGGATAGCGATTGAAATATATTTCGGATGCATCACAATTGTTATTACTTTGAATAAAGCATTCAGTATATCATATTTCTCGTAGTTTTCGTAAGACATCTTCACTCTGATGACTAAATGGGGTATAATTATCACGGAAACAAAATTATTAATATGCAATTTACTGACAAACGGATAAACACTGTCACAGATGACACACGCCTACTTAGAATAAATATAAAAAAAAACGTAAGAGTAATCTACTACAAGATTATTTTCGCTCTTAAATACTTACACATCAAAAGCGACCCCACATATGATATATAGTTTGAAAGGGAAAAAAAATATTTTTTTAACTAAACCATAGCCAACTGTGAATCCCATTTAAAAAAATACAACTTTATGCCATAACTCAAAATTGCCCTTTTTTAAATTTTCTCGACGGTACTGTATTATACAGAGAAAGTGCCTCAAGAATGTAGAGGTTGTTTTTTCATAACTTTACAAACAGCCAAATAAATTTTTATTTTCGCCAGTGAATTTGATTTGTCTCAAAAAAAAGAGATCGAGAATATGTCTTCCATTTTTTGTATCTCTTACAGTTACCGAATTATCCTATACAAACATCGAAATTTGCCCACCCAACAAGTATCGTAAAGCTCTTGACTAAACAAAATTAGAAAGTTTAGCAAATTATGAAGGAAACTATTGTTTTTCTGAATTTGAAGGTGGTAATTCAGATCCAGAAGATTGCCTTCTTTTATTATGTAATGGTCTTTTGTCATCAATTCCGACAAATGACACAAACAATCTCTCTTCTCCGCCAGCAGTTGCTATTTAAACTTCTTCTACACATGGAATAGACAATTCCTTTTTTCTATTGCGGAACTGCTAAGCATTGTAACCCCTTCTGACTGAATCTTGACATGCGTACAGACTCAGGTTCCGAAATGACGGTAAATTTTGCTTTGTTAAAAAAATTACGTACATCACTGGAGTAATCTTATAGGATAGACATATTTGTATTAACCTGTGTTATTTTATTTAGAATACGACTAGTGGTAGCCGTTTCATTGTCACCAAAATCACCAGCAACTTGTATAAAAGACCCAGTAGCATGGAAAGCCTAATATTTTAGCTGGTGATAAAGTATGATTTCTTTCATGGTTTCTAAAACGACTTATACATATCACATAAATACAACTTATGTAACATTAGGTTCTAGTAAATCTCTAATTGTTGTGTCTAGTGATATTGTATCAGCTATCAATCACAACTGTTTTTGAATGCCGAAACCTCTCATGAAATTGTTTATCTTTCCATGTGTTGAAACAATTTGGATGGTATCCATAATTTTGCTGTTTTCTTCAATTTTGCATTATCTGCACTAACTCCACAACATGCCTCGGCGTCAGTTAATTCGTAAATGTGTTTCATAATTGTAAATCAATAAAAATTGGATTTAAGTTGGGTAATAGGGTTTGAAATTGAATTTACCTGAACTCTCCTTGAACCAGTCTGAAGAATTATTCAACAAATTTAGTCTTAATACACTGCTGAATGATTGAACCGTAATGAATAAGCCTGGCTAAAATTTTGGTAGATTCAGGGTCGGGCGAAATACCATGGCCATTGCGCGCTTGTTTACGATGACAATGACACGACACACTTCAGTTATTATCTGTCGATCGATGCATAGAGTACTAATAAATAATAAATAATGTTGAGCCTAAAGAGAAGAAAACGACCGTACGCTGATAAAGTGAATAAATTTATCGGTGAATTTCCGGATTTATTCTATGATGGATGAAAAATAATTTGTATAGTTTGTGATCAAGACTTAGGACCGGTTGTATCGACATGGTTCAGCCAAAGTTCAACTGAACTTCGTTTAAAATCCTATGTTACGATTGTTGTGACAATCGTAATCATGGATTTTAAACGAAGTTCAGTTGAACTCTGGCTAAACCCCACGATGCAACCGGCCCTTAATGTGCTGAAATAAATACGGCTGCAAAACTCATGTCAATAGTAACCGGCATAAAAATAAATAAAATGGCGTGTCTTCTTTGGAACCTCAGTTTATGTTTGATATACTGTTAATGCTGGTTGCCTGTGATGTTCCCCTGTGCATATTAGATAAACCAGCATTTCGGGAGTTCTGGAATTAATACAATCTCCAGGTGAATTTACCAAGTCGTTCATCGTTACGTAGATATGTACCAAGTGTTCGTGACGACATTGTAAATAGGATTAAATGTGCATTAAAAAATACACGGCTGTGGTTATGTGTTGACGAGACGACAGATTGTAAAAAAAATTCTATTTTAAATGTTATAGTACGTGTACTCGACCCAGTTAAACCAACATTTCCACTTTTACTAGCTAGCAAAAGACTAACTGTGTGTACTGGCGAAACAATTACGCGGGTGGTGTTGGAGACTTTCGAAAAATTTGAACTGTCACCAAGTCAAGTGTTGAATTTTGGGTGCTGGGTGCTGGACAATGCGTTTGGTGGGCCGTTTTCTTCAGAGACGATTATAGATTTTTACATGTTACGTGTAAAGTGCATGCGTTCCATCTTGTAGCAGAAACAATTCGAAAATGTTTTCCAGAGGTAGATGCATTAATAGCAAATACAAGAAAAGTATTTGTCAAATCTCCTAAACGGTTCGAGTATTTCACACACTGTATCCTGGTATTCCGGAACCACCAGAGCCGATTCTTACACGTTGGAGAACGTGGTTGAAGGCGCCTTTTTATTATGCTGAATATCTTCAACAAATAAAAGCTGTGGTACTACAGTTCAACCCTAACGAGGCTGCAGCTGTTAAGGAAAACCAGACAAGCTTTCAAGATGTTTTCCTTGAAACAGATTTAAAAACTATTTATAACAATTATAGAGGACTACACGACGTAGTACAACAATTGCAAAATACTTCGTTGTCGTTAATGGAATCGCTGCAAATAGTGGACGACGTAAATACACAGCTACAGACTATAAATGACGCAAAAAATAAGCCCGTTATTGAAAAATTCGAGAGTGTATTACGGAAAGATCCTGATTTTACCAAATTAAGACAAATTTGTGATGGTGCAGCTACAGCTGCGTTAAGTGAGTTCACAGAGTGTTTTACTTATGCCTGTTTTCTTCCGTAGATGTCGAACGGTCTTTTTCAAAATACAAACATATTTTTTCACCACAGCGAACATCGCTTACTGAGACAACTCTAGAAACATATCTCATGCTACACAGTTATTATAGAAGTGCTCCAGTTTGGACTAACGACAACCAAGCTACTTCATAAATCTGCTTAAGAAGGTGAGTTTTGTACATATTTTTATAAAGTGTACCAGTATTAATAAAAATTATTTCCATTTATTTTATTTATTTATTATTAGTAATCACTTAGATATACAATGTATATGTGTGAACGTCATTTAACAGTTTAATAATAATGTGCAGCACTAAGCTTACAAAATGTAAGGAAATACATAAAAAAGAATTTAAAGCGAACGAAATCACAATATATAAAATATTTTTGTTTTTATTATTGTACTTATTCAAGTATTATGATATGATGCATACCCAGTACGTCTCTGTAGGATTAACGACCTTGGCCAGGCTTAGTAATGAGAAAGCTAAAGTTCTTTATTTGAACTCTGTTCAGCACTGAACCGAAATTTAAAAAGTTGGTATAACCTAAATGTATTGAAAAAAAAACTACATTCTGATATTTCAAAAATGTTTTTAATCACATTCCAAACTTTAAGTTACTCTCTGGGAAACATAGATTTCTTTAAGTGGATGGGGCGCTACAGTTTATAGTGCACTTTGCAATTTTAGGAATAATTTTTATAAAAATTATTTTGTAGTAAACATGGATCAAACTTGCACCATATTAGTATGTCCAGTGCTATTTAGATACACTAATCACTGACTGCAGCAATAAACTGGCATATTCATGTTCAAGATTTTTTATTCGATTCAATTAGTTCGAAATAAATAAAAAACCGTAATCGTGTGTATTAAATATTAAATACTGTATTTATTTAATATTTTGTGCTAAACAAGAGTTTAATTAAATGTTAATTTAATGAAAAAAAAAAAATATGTTGGTTTTCTTTCAATGTCATTTTATATACAATGTCAATTAAATATTTAATTTTGTATTTCAAATGTGTTGATTTGCCGGAAAAATAATATTACACCTCGGTCAAACATGTTATTATTTTGTACTTCAATTTTTATGATTTATGTTTATCCTTTCGAATTTTCAATCTTATGTTGGTAATTAGAGGTAGTGTTTTAAATGCTGAAGATTACCAAAAGAAAAAATCTAAATACTGACTTTGAAAACTTACCGTTTTAGCTAACCAATAAATCATCTCAATTACTTACTCTACAGTTCGCATCAAGTTTGATTTCGACTTTTCCCTATTCTGACTCTGAAAGTAGCTCTAGTCAATACATCGAACTCGATTTAAAACTTAAATCATATTAACTCACTGATTCGAATAGCAATGACTCGACTCGAGTAACAACTTTAATTGAATTACAATTCGACTCGAGTTAAAACTTGCATTCGAGTAGCAATAACTCTAGTAGTACTTTTACGTCAATGGAATGTATAGAGGGTTTACTTGACAAATAGTGTTAACAAAAGGCAAAAAAAAAATATTTTTCGAATATTCAGGAAATATATATTTAAAATATTTAGACAATCATTTGTTGGACGACATTCCTCTGTATTTCCACACTCTATGATTTATGAACTACGGTACGCACACTGCCTATGAAGTTAGAAATCATCTAATATGCTGAGAAACGTCTAATTTAATCTTTTAAGGATACTGCATACTTTTTTGACCTCCATGGTAGCCATTTTGACCACATTCTTTATTTCTTTTCTTTTTGCTGAATTTTGTTATGGAAAACTTCCATTATCTGATTTTGGTACCGATATGCGCCAGTAATGTGCCAAGTTTTTGTAAGATGTAGTTTACTTATGTACATTACATTTTCTGCCAATCAACAGAAAGTTGTTAATATGTTAAAATCCTTAACGAATAAAAAAAGAAATGCGACCTTGAAAGTTTTCCATAATTTTACTCAAAAATTTCCGGGCTTAATTTTCCCGAAAATATATTACTACTTATTAAAGAATCTGGGTGACGAACACGAGGTCTAATGCGTCCCCCATTCCCAAACATATTCTATTCGGATCATATCAGGACTTCTAGGTGGCCTCTCTATTCCTAAAATACTAACTTTATTGAGATGGTCATTCGCTGTCCTGTCGACGTTTGGCAGGGCATTTTTTGTGCACCAGTAAGCAATTATTTCCAATAAACAGCGCAAATATGACAACATGTTCTTGTAGTTTTTTTTATATTGACTAGCATTCATTGATCCCCTATCCATCAGAACAAGTGCTGAGCATCAAGGGTCAGCAGAAATATCAAACACCACCAGCTTCCATTCAAGATCAACATTGGAACAATGAACATTGCTCATACATTTCGCCAGCCCTTTTTCACGCTTTATACTGCCCACTGGGACATCTCAGACCAAATTACGATTAGTCTGTGAAAAGAACAAGATTCCATTTGGCTAAATGCAAAGAATGTCACATGCAAATGCATGTCAAGCTACATACCCTGTAGCTTGGGAGTAGTTTTTGGCCATTAGCAAGTCTTCCCGCCATTGCACTTTCGTTAAAGCATCTTCTTTCCTGTCTTTCCACTTATGCTTACCCCTCGAAACTCTTCAAGTCGTTTCTGATTTGAATTGCTGTTACTTGTCTATTACAAAGGAAGGTTGATTAATAAAAAGCGGCCATCCAAGATGTAGGAACCGGTCTCATCAAAATGTCTCGCAGTCCTATGAGCAACTCCAAGAAAACGGTTCACATAACGATAACTTTCAACATCCTCAACAAGTACCACTGTTCACATTGCATCAATTGGTAGAAGAACTATTAGAATGAAACAATGGTTATTTACGATATAAGTAGGATAAAGATATTATTCACGTACGTATTGTGAAGAATGGCCCCACGAGGCCATAGGCCAAGTTGGGGTAATCACATAGTGTGTTAATAATGTAATATCCCACGTATATTGTAGAGAGTTTTATCTATCACCGCTAAAATTGTCTTAAAGTAGGTTCCCTTTGAGAATAATAAATTAATCAAGGTGACAATAGGATCTAACTTTTTTTTAAAATGATAGCAACGCGTAGTGTTTTATGATCGCGGTTTAGTTACCGAAACTATTATGTGTTGTCATTTACTTCAAAACTGAGCTTCCCAGGTTGTTCTTTCAAAGAACAAACGTCAGATGTGCCCTTTCATATTGAAGAAGAGGCAGAGAACGTGATACCTAAACTTGTCCTGTGTAACTCTGGAGCCAAATATAAACTGGCTTTTAAAAGGTATGAGCAGTGGTGCCATTCGATGAATAAAAATACATTAAATAATTATTCTTTCTTAAATTAAGAGTTGTCAATTTCATTACTGCGGTAATATGTTCATTACACACATTGGGAACCCTAAGATGAGTGCGATATGGTGTAACTTATAGGTGACCGATACAATACATTTATAAAACAAGGCACTACAAAACTCTCGTCAATAAATGTCGAGCAGAACTAAAATATGAATTTCTCATTGTTAACAAAAAAAGATAAACGTGCTGTGTGTAAGAGTAGGATTAAAATATCTTGGCAATTATTTGACTGGCTTTCTCTACCGACTAGTGATTAATTTTTTGTATCAAATGGATTTTAATTTTTTCAAAGTATTTTAGTAGTAAGACATTACGCTGAAATTTCCATGATATCTAAAACATTGAAATATTTGAAAAGTTTCTATAAAAACTTTAATACAATCATCTGATTGTGTTATATATGTATTTTAAAAATTAAAATCGACGCTACTGATTTATACGAAAATAACAGAAATAGCAAGGGAAATTCAAATGAGCTACCAGCATCTTCTTGAAACATAAATACGAAATTTTCAAGAAAAACAAAAAATGTAACAAAAGTTCAGTTTAATTAAGATGAAATGACAAATTCCAATGCAAATATTTTTAGATTCACTATTTTACAAAAAAGAAGCGGTATTCAACTAAAATTAAGGCTTATTCCAGTACTTTGCTAAAAATGATACATACGTTGACCAAGATATGCCCACTGTTCTAAAATGTCAGTTAGTGACTGTCAAATTCCCTGAGTATTTTAAAAGCACGTGCAGTTTTTGAATGCTTATATATAAGATTGGGCCTATACAGTATTATATTAAAACATACAATGATCTAATCATATTTCCATCATAAAGCATTGCAATTAGTGCATGTTACTTTCTTACACTTTAAATTAAGATTTTAGGATGATATCATCGAGTTTCATTATTTCTCCAGTTGATAAAATTCCAAAAGAAGAATTTTTTTAACCCTAAGCGTAGATCAATTAGATAATTTAAGTTGGGAAAATATACGATTTCTTGAAAAGTTTAGGGTGGTATTTATACGGTTTCTTCTTATTTTGGTAAGTATACTCATTTACTGTGACTCCATTTATAAGTTTTTCACAAATTTTCTCAGAAATTTCACATTCATCGCTGTTTCCTTCCCATCATACTTAAGGGAACAAATCACTACCAGAGAACACATTTTGATTATCAGGTATATTTGTTGAAATTTGAGTTTTATCAGAATCCATTCATACAAATGACTAATGAAGAAGCCATTTCAAATTTGAATTTGATTATAAAGATCCACTTTGAAAGCAATTTAGATCCAGTTATATTTATAAGAAATACTGATTTTGTGTTTGTTTTTAAAATTTGTTTCTTGAGTTTTTTTTTATATAAATGTGCTCATAAATTCTTTTTCCATGTCTTTTGTTGTAGTGAATAATCTCTCCCCCCCCTCCCCCAAATTATTTTTTTTTTTTTTTGTTTTTTTTTTTTTTTTTTTTTTTTTTTTCTTTTTTTTTTTTTTTTTTTTTTTTTTTTTTTTTTTTTTTTTTTTTTTTTTTTTTTTTTGTGTTTTTATTTGGAAAAGGGGGGGGTGTTTTGGGGGGTGTTTTTGTGTTTTGGGGGGGGTTTGGGGGTGTCTTGGGTTTCTCGCGTCCCCCCCTTTTTTCCCCTCGGGGGTTTTTCGGGGGGGGGGGGGGGGGGTGGGGGGGTTGGGTGTTTGGGGGTCCGTTTTTTTTTTTTTTTTTTTTTTTTTTGTTATTTTTTTTTTTTTTTTTTCCCCGCAAGGCATTTTTCCATGCCATTTGTATTTTTATGGACAAATTCTGTTTTATTACGAAGTAAATGAATTAGACTTGCCGATTTATACCATATTTATTATTAGTCCGATAACAGTAAAGTTTGTCTTTTTCATTACACGTACATTTTCACTTGACATTACAGACAGTGTGTTTATGGAAAACTAAAAGAAACTAAATAGCGACCAATCTATAACCATAAACATGTTCATTATAAAAACTTGTCTAGAATAATAAATGAAAGAACAAGCTCGTTCTTAGTAAATGTTTTAGTATGTGTAAAATATAATTATTAGGGAAACGATTTAACGAAAAACGGGCGTAAAGCTTTAATTACATAAAGCATCTACTTTAAATTTTATAATTTTATTCACTGTAGAAACCAATTAACTCTTAACCCTTTCGTGTAAAACGCTCTTCAAATTTGTATATTTTGCTTTGCTTAGAACTGAAACCATAACTTTTATTAAATTACGGGCCTCTTATGACTGTAGCTTGGCATACACTGTACTGACATAAGAGTAATTTTAATGGTGTTTTTATTATTTTGAAACTAAAGTCCTATTTTAATTTAAAGTTAAAATGTAATTAAATTTGATTTTGTGTACATTTATCTTCATGTAATATTTATATTAACATTATAATATGGATATTGAACAAATGTAAATGAAAACTAATGAACTCGTATAGTTTAATATTACATATTTTTTTTGCCATTATCTACAATGAATTAAATGAATGCATTAAAATTTCAGCCCTGTTAGAGTTTAATGTATACATATTACTACGCTGCGTTTAGGTTTTCAAATGAAATGAAAAGATAAAATCCTTGAACCAGTTATCTTCTAATTCTTAAAAAATATCTAGATACGTTTCAAGCTCTAGGATGTTACTGAAATAATAATATAAGAGACTGATTAATAGTACCGCTTGATAGGTTTACATGTACCTACCTTGTATGAATCCATCATGGGATAGTATGGTAGATGGCTGACAACGGAATAAAAAATATTGCAAAGCCATGAAACAAACACATAAAGCAATGAGTCACTATGGTGGCCACAAGATAATATATAGCCAAATTCGCAATGGGACCAAGTTACAAATAATAGGTAATGACGAGGAAGAGAAAGTAGAATATAGGTTTTGAACAACGGCGGTTCTACTATAGGGTCATTTGGTCAATGACCTCCCACATACAAATAAAAAATAGAGCTATTCATTTTCTGAAGTTTAAAAATATATAATATATATATTTTTATAGATATATATATAGTTTAAAAATATATATATATATATATATATATATATATATATATATATATATATATATGGTAAAAAAAAAAAAAAAAAAAAAAAAAAAAAAAAAAATATATATTTTTTTTTTTTTTTTTAAGAATAGTGGTTTTGAAAAGAAAAGTTACGTTAAAATGGAATATTAAACAAATTAGAAACACAACAAAAAAGGAACTAATGTCAAACTATTAATGTATCTTTAAAATGTGTTTGTTAAGTATCCGATGTCACAAGATTGTAAATTTATGAAACAGTTCTTGCCAAGTTGTCCTAAATTTTTGTTTTTCTTTATTATTAAATTATTAAATTTTAAAGATATTATAAAAGAACCAAAACAGTTCACTATCTTTATACAATAACATACAAATTTTCATCTTTTATCTATTTATTTTATAAACATTTTGAAGGAATTTCAGTTATTTTGCTGTTAATAATGTGCCAAAATCTTGCAACATTGTACTTTAGCTAATGTATCCTTCTAACTAACAGGTTACGACTTTGAATACTAAGATTTCTAAAAAACATAACTGAAATAAGAGAAATACTTTCAAAAAAGAAAGAAATGTAAAAAAACTCTGCCAATTACATGGGGAGCAGAACTTTCCTCACCCTAGTAAAACTCGATGTGTGGTGAGTTTATAATAAAAGTAATTTTTGACGTTTCAAAAAAGTTACGTTATTTAAGGTTTCAAAAAAGTCACAATTTGACGTTTCAAAAAAGTTACTTTGACGTTGCAAAAAAGTCAAATTTTTTGACGTTTCAAAAAAGTCACATTTTGACGTTTCAAAAAAGTTACTTTGACGTTTCAAAAAAATCACATTTTTTGACGTTTCAAAAATTGGGACCGATTTTGCTCATCAACGAACTCAATCTCTTCCTTGACCTCTAGAATGTGTGTACCAAATTTGAAAGCTTTATCTCAAGAACTATAGCTGCTATCGTGAACCAGAAAGAAAGACACACAGACAGAAAATTTTTTCTGTCTGTAATTTTGTGTATCGTCATAATTCGCCGAGATTCGTCCAGAAATGAAATAAAAATTTTCAAAATTTTTTTCACGAATACATAACCCTCACTTTAAGGGGTGAGAAAGTAAAAGTATATGCAATGGAAGGCAATTTTAAATTAAATAAATGGGTTGAATTTAAGTTACTCTGTGCATCTCGTATAAAATTGTATCTTGTGAACATGGCCAAGAAACAACCAGTCAGAATAAATTATTTTCTCTTTCCTGGTTCGGATTATCACTGCAGGAAAAACAGGGTACAGAAGTGGTCAATTTAAAATCAGCACATAAAAAATACACATTTTTACTACAGACTTCATATTGCTAAACATCTTGTATAATAACATAACGTTATATATTAATAACATAATGTTTCGAGCCGATTCTCTGTAAAATTGGTACTTACTGCATCAATCTCTTTGCAGTTAAAGTATAGCAAACATTCCACCAGATACGGCGCTGCATGCCGGACAGACGTACCTCCTGCACAGTCATTCGCTGTAGCAGCGAAGAACGCATTTATAAATTCCACCAACTACGGTACGTAACATAATGCAGTACGTGCAGTGTAATTAATCAGTAAATATGGTGCTCTCAACAACGTCAAAACGGGCTTTGGCTCTATTTCTATTGAGAAAAAGAAGAAAACGTCGAGCAGAATATTGGGTACACCCACTGAATACAAGAAGGTTGGAATATGGTGAATATCACCGATTATGCCAGGAGCTGGAAACATACCCGGCGAGATATTTTCAATACTTCCGCATGAGCAGGAATCAATTTGAAAAATTACATAATATGTTGGCAGACGAAATTTCGAAAGAAAACACAAATTATAGAGATGCTATTAGTTCAAGAGAACGTTTAGTTGTCACTCTAAGGTAAGTAAAAAATTAAAACTACGTTAGTATAGTAAATAACGTTTATTTTATTAAAGTATTGTTATAAGGGAAAGTAATTGTAATTTGTAAGTGGAGTATTTTCATAATTATTATATTGTGACGATGGGCGAGCATTTTCCATCTGCTGTGGCAAAGAGAATTGACTAACTGTCGATGGTTCTGAAGCAGTAGATAGTGCTGAGGCACGTGTTGAGGGCCTGCTCTCAGAATTATCCCCAAATTCTAAGTTGAAGAGCAAACTTTGAATCTGCATTCTGGCTATCATATTGTCTCGCGGCGTCAACCGTTTCAGACTCGGCACGCAACTTAACATAAATTGTTCGTCAGGATCATCTTTTTTGGTAATAATTTCCATAAGTTGATCATCTGTTACTTTTGAGGTGTTTTTTTTTTGTGTGATTCATTAGTGTTACTTTTTCCTAGGTATTTTTGTTCTACTCCTGCCAGACTTTTTTCGAAGGAATTAACTTTGGAGTAGCCGTTGAAACTATTTCACTTGTGTCCTGATTATTGTCTGTGTCCTGAGTACTTTGAATATCTGTTTCTTCTGCATTAATGTTCTGGGTATCATTATCCAGGCTTGATTCTTCTACTGTAGAATCTTGTGTCTCATCTTGTGAATAATTTCCAGTTCGTCCGGCTTGTTCGGCAGATACAGAACAACTGATGCTCATTTTACCGCATCCGGCGTCGTTCTGTACTGCGCTGCATACGTTTTGCTGCATCGGAGTAGGTGGACGGGGCCACATAAGCCACAATGGTAAATAAACTTTTACCGTGACGCATCTCGCTGCTCTGTCAGTCCGGCATACGGTGCCGTGCCCAGTGGAATGTTCGCTTAATTCTACGATGTTTTTTTTGCAACTTTTTCTAAACAAAAATGAAAAGGTATTACATCTGCAGAATAAACTAAACATAATTTCAAACACAGATCAATAAAAAAATAATAACAGAAAGAAAATGTGTAAAGTTTTAAGTTGATTTTTACTTTTAATATGCACTAAATAAAAAAATAACATTCTTCGTGTATTATAATGTTTTAGGCACTCGCTAATTAAAAAAAAATGTATGTTGCAGCTTTTATTCTCATCATGAAATTTATATACCCATATAGCATTTGTTTCAGTTTGCGAATAAT
This sequence comes from Rhamnusium bicolor, assembly GCA_029963845.1. Classification (NCBI taxonomy): domain Eukaryota; kingdom Metazoa; phylum Arthropoda; class Insecta; order Coleoptera; family Cerambycidae; genus Rhamnusium; species Rhamnusium bicolor. The sequence continues at coordinate 32,494 of JANEYF010002586.1, read as the reverse complement.
TTGCATTAAATGATTTAAAAGCTTTTTTAAATCACACCCTTCACTGTTGTTTCGGATAACGTTGGACGCGCAATTTCATGCTTATAGAATGATAAAATGAAGCTTTATTTTGCGGCTGATTGATGGAAGGACAAACTCCAGAAGCACTACGGGGCGAGGGTGACCTAATGACATTGATTTGCTGACTTTAATAATTAATTACCGCCATGATATGGGATTTATTACAGAACCCACTAATTTGTAAATTGAATAGGGACTAAATTAAATTTTCTCAAAATTATCCTGTCAATACAAAGTGACGCCAACCAGTATGAAACCAGTTCATATATCATAAATTAATTTATTCATGTTCCTGTGATGACTAAATTGAGAATTGCGGTTCTCTCAATTTCCATTGAAATTTGTTCAGTTATCAGATCTCTATGTCACCAAATATTGATATTTATGTTCTCCCATATTTCGTTTTCTAATATTTCGATAATATAGCGTGTTACATTTAGCAACAATTTTTATTTTTACATTTGTACAACTTTATTACTTATTCGAATTGTTTTCATTTTCTATTATTCAAACACTTTCAGAATATACTTTGAGTTGATTCCTCAGTTAAGTTATTGTGAAATATTATTTCATTTTATAAACACAATGATAACACTGGTTAACAAGGTTTTGGTAATATGAATTAATAGCTATTAATGCAACGAGATTATTATGTGATTTATAATAATCGAGGACGTTTGGCAACGTCCAAGATGGTTTAAATCACATAATAATCAAGTTACCTTCAAAGTTTTATCGTATCATTGACAACGATGACGTGAAAAAATCAACAACTTTGGTTGTCATTTTAACGTGCCATAAAAATTAAGATAGTCGATGATTACGACAAGCTTTGGCATAATCATGGAAGATATTGATATTCCTGAAAATATATTTGCTGCTGCTAACACTGTAAGATTAAATTTGCTTCCGGATAAATCAAAAATCCATTACGAAAGGGAATATCTTCAGTTTTGTGAGTGGCGAGATTGAGAACAGGTTCAAGGTGCTGGAGAAACGGTAATATTTGCTTATTTTGTGAAACTCTCAAATTAATACTCCCCGTCATCTTTCTGGCCTAAATATTCTATGTTACGAGCTTGTTTGGAGTTGAAGGAAAGAGTGGAAATCGACAAGTATGGCGCTTTGATACGATGCATTAAGAAAAAAAATGTGGGATACAGAGCTAAAAAATCGAAAGTATTCACGAAAGAAGAGGTTAGTGAATTTGTTTATACTGCCCCAGCCGAGACATTTTTAATGACGAAAGTAGCTTTTTTAATTGGAATTGGCGGAGCTTGTAGAACCAATGAATTAACGAAAATGTTCATGGAAAATGTTAAAATTCTAGAGAGCAAGCTAGTAATCACAATTCCTGTCTCAAAAACCCACAAGAAAAGGTTTTTTGCGGTAATGTCTGACGGAGACGTTAATCCTGTGGCTTTATTTAAAAAATATATAGCATTACGTCCAACTCATACTCCACATAGAAGATTGTTCGTATCATATAGAAACGGAAAATGCACCGTTCATCCTTGTGGTATCCATTTCTTTTCTAAAATACCTGAGAAAACTGCTATGTATCTCAAACTTGAAAATCAAACTATGTATACTGGTCATTGTATTAGAAGATCTTCAGCAACTTTTCTCGTTAATGCTGGTGGAGACATATTAGATTTACAAGAACTTGGTGGTTGGGAATAGAGCAATGTTGCAAGTGGATATTTAGAAGATAACTTGAGTAAGAAGGTTTCCATTGCACGAAAAATTCAAGTTGGAGACGTTTCTGTAAACACTGTATCATGTACTGAAGAGACCATCGAACTGAAAAATAATGTTGCTAGGCAAGAATCAGTGGACATGCCCATCATTTTGGACAATAATAGTGTATCAGGTGTATCTATCAAATTTGAAAACTGTCAAAACATTCACGTCAATGTTCATAAATATAAAATAAAATTCGTATCTAGGGTTTTATGATATGGTAACTAACGTATTATATATTGTAACTAACGTATTATGTGCTACTAAGTTATTGTGAAGTTATTGTATGTTATGATATTAATAATTATTAAGAAAGATTTAACTTAAAGGAACCTTAATTTTCAATGATACGATAAAATAGTTTAATTTACTAACTCAGACCTCATGTGTTCAAAAAGTTACTGAAAATCCCTAACACATCAAGTTTGTGTAAAATATGAAGTTTTTTTGCTTTTAAAATAATTTCTCATAGAGCGGTACAATAGTTAAGTTTCCATAAGTTGGGATCCCTATTTCCAAACCATTAGCCTCGGTACTTCTTCGGTGTAACTGTGACATGAGTGATAGCTCCTTGTGCCATTATTTATTAGTAATTCTCAGCGCTAAAATGATAAAAAGCACCATCGAATTTTGGCTCGCATGTTGAGTAAGATGACAACCATGAGCCTCACATGCGTGCACACTGCACATCTTGCTATATAGGTACAATTAACGGATATGGATTCCGCCATCATAATATGTCCTAAGCATCAGAGGAAAATAAAACATTACCGACTAAACGAATAATACCTCCTAGTAGACAGATACTGTAAAGGCATAACCGAACCGGCTAACGGAATAATCTATCCAAGTAGTCCGGATACAGCATTTGAATCTATTACAGATCACGGCGTTTAATCCTTTAAAGGGATGTTTAATCTTAGCAAATGGAACGTGTTAGCATGGATATTTCTGAGAGTTGGGACAATTAATTTTAGAATCTTCAGCACTTTTAAGTCTTCATAAATAACTCACATACGAGTGTTTTAAATGGTATTATGGCACTTGCAATGCCTCACCATCAAGTGGGTCAAGAGATAGAGAGGTCAATTTGAAAAGTTTACTTTATTACCTACCTTTTAAAGTCATTTAAATTCCAAGTCGATCCTCCGGTCTTTTTGAGATGCAAAGTGGTCAGTTACTTTTTTCATTAAAATATTTTATCTTCTTTATTAATGACCTTTCTATGGTAAGCATAGCTAAAGAAGGTAACCCTTCCTGACCCATGGTATTTCTTAAAAATGTCTTTATTCTTTTTTAAGGTGGAAAAACAACGTTCACTTTCGACGGTAGTCATCGGGAGAGTGCACAATATTTTTAACAGTTTGACACTTTCAGAAAAAGTATTGCACAAATTATTGTTAATGAAAAGCTGTAACAAAGCAACTGCACCTTCACTATTGGAAAAATCTTTCGGCTATATAATACTTCTAATTCAGTTTTAAGTTTCAAATGATTTATGACTGGATACTCCGTTTTAACTAATTTAAACATATCTTGAGGAAAGCTTTTTTATAATCTTTAAATCGATCTGCGTGAAATAACTGAGGCACTGCTAAATGATTACTGAAGCCAAACCTGTTTTTGATCTCAGATGTAATTATATCACAAACTTCTAATGAAATTCTCCTTTTTGATTCTTCCGTTTTACATCTCTGGGCAGACTGCATGTATGTCTCCTCCAAATAGTTATTCCAAATTTTATTTCTGATGTTTTCAATTTTACTATTAAAAACGCCAATACACTTATGACATCGATATTACATTTTTGTAATTGATTGAACAATATATCACAATGAGGCATAACTAAATGAAAAAAATTTAACCAGTAAAGAAAATGTTCATTTTGTAAGTAGTTCTTTAAACCAATAGCTTGGTTTAGAGTGTTGTTTTCTGATTCATTATCAATGATTTTTTTCTAAACAATCTAATAATTCTGTTCGATAGGTATAAACAGTCTCTATGCACTTTGTATTGAAATTCCATAGTGTTGGAGCAGCTTTAGGTAATATCACCTTAACAACATTATTTAACACGGCTGTTCTTTTTTGGCGATTTTCCAAAGAATGAAGAAAAGCTATGTAAATTAGCAAAAAAAAATTTTATGCTTTTATCCTGATTTGATGCTTTTTGTAAAATTAAATTTAGTTGATGAGCGTAACAATGAATAAAATTTGCTGAAGGATAACTTTTTTTAATTAAACATACCTATTAACTTCTTTTTTCTTATCAAGAGATGTTTGCTTTATCGTCATATTAGGTTTTGGACGGCCACCACCTTTGAATTTCACTCAGTCTTCATTACCCAACTTATGTCCATCTTTCAGTTTTAATATATTTTGTACAACACTCACATTTAATAGTAAACACCAAAGACACTCTTTTACTTAATTTCACGACAAGTAGAGATTTACTTATAAAATGTTCACAAATAAAAACATTAAAAACAACGTGATAGAATTTATCGACCAACGAGTACCTAGTCAACATTAAGACTGCTAACTAGCGACTGCTGTACTAAATTTCGTGCGTTACCGTGTCAACGTCGTCAGGGGCATTGTCTCCTCCACTGTTTTCTGTCTCATTTGCTTTCTAACGATTCGCGCATAAGTCTATTTCACTATAATTCGTTATAAATTCGGTCCGTAGCTAGCTTTGAGGACACGTTGTGGATTGACCCAAGATTTTTAAGTTCTATAAATGAATAATGTCATGATCTAGATATTGGAATAGTATAGTGCATAGAATGAACTAGAAACTTTAATATATTTTTTTAAGAATATTAAAAATCTATATATTATATATTTTTTAAACTTCATAAAATGAATAGCCCTATTTTTTTATTTGTATGTGGGAGGCCATTGACCAAATGACCCTATAGAAGAACCGCCAGTGGTGGCTAGTGTGGACCGTAAATCGAGAATTTAAAAAAAATTAGTTTTCCTTTTATATAGCCGGCAAAACTTACCTTTTGGTATTTTAAGAAAATATATGTGAGATTTTGCGATAGAGGTACATCTTCTGCCTTCCACTAGCCCTTAAAAATGAGGTAAATTTGAAATTTCAAGCAAATAGCAACAAATTTGTTTGAACGTGATTTTTGTTGTTTAAATTTGAGTTTCCGTTTTGGAATAGCCGTCAAACTTACCTTTTGGTATTTTAAGAAAATATATCTGAGATTTTGCGATAGAGGTACATCTTCCACTAGCCCTTAAAAATGAGGTAAATTTGAAATTTCAAGCAAATAGCAACAAATTTGTTTGAACGTGATTTTTGTAGTTTAAATTTGAGTTTCCGTTTTGGAATAGCCGTCAAACTTACCTTTTGGTATTTTAAGAAAATATGTCTGAGGTTTTGCGATAGAGGTACATCTTTTGTCTTCTACTAGCCCTTAAAAAATGATTTAAATTTGAAATTTCCAGTTTATAAGAAAATATTAGTGTGAACGTGATTTTTGTTGTTTTTATATCATTAATAGGCCCAATTAACCTTTTCAAGATCACCAAGACATTATTGCATGCAAGACGTAAATTACGAACTTTTGCAAAAAAATGACCAGGTTTCAGCAAATTTAAAAAATATGTTACAGTCTTGTTGCTTCACCTATCGATTTTAATTTCATTTATATGTTGACATTTCCAGTTCAATGGTTATGTTCACGTGTGAAGAATTTATTTACTATTTAAGTGTGATTTCTTGCGAGAAACAAATTGTCGACATCTCATAGGAGAACAGTAGCTGAGGAACATGTTTCCATAATTTTAGAGCCCGATTCTATCTTTATATGCCACACAATATCTTCTTCTGGATATGCAAACAGTATTTTTGAAAGCTTTTTAACTTTATTGAAAAACTCAACTACGACTTGATAGACCCAGTAGCGGTACGATGCGACACGATGGTATAGTCTATACAAGATTAAAGAATAGTGTTAGAACTTGTCTAGAATCGAAGTTAAACTGTCCCTTACGATTAATTTACCAACGTCATGCCAACGTACTGCTCTTGAGATATCTCGTACACAAATTTGATAGTGAGACAACTGGTCCTCATCAATTTTCCGGTTCATTAGAGAAACAACTAGAACACTGAGAATTTACCACTTGTCAAATTTGAACATACTAAATATATCTAATTTACCAGAAGTGAACTTTAAAGATTTAAGAATCAATTAGAAATATCTCTATGAAATATGTCGCACCACTTCTTCTGGACAATGCTCCGTCAACTAATCAAACCGTAATCCCGAAAAAGTCTCTCATTCCTGATGGCTTATTTTGGCAAATCGCATCTTGTGATTCTACATAGGATTAGAGAATCTCAGTTCAATTTTGATAGAAATAAATTTTATTTTGAAGGTTTACGCGCCAATGTGGTCTTAATTAAATTATCTCCTCATGTAAAAATGGAACAAAACGTATTTGACAAACGGTCGGGTTATACTTAAGTCAAGATTTGAAAAATATTATAGATCTTATGAACGGAATGCTTTTTTGCTTACCCAGATAATATTCTTGTATGTGTGCTAACTGATATTCCTCCTCATATATGAGAACTTGCTCCTCATCGTATTCTAAAAGCGAAGAATATGCGGCATTTTCCGTTCCTTTGCGCTACCAGAATTAAATTTTGATATCTATGTCAAAAACTAAATTTAACCCTCCCCCATTAGTTCGCAATATGGAAATAGACGAGATAAAAAAAATAATTGAGGGCACTTCTGATGAAATGGTAGAGATAAATTAATTACTTTGTCATACTCAAGCCATAGAAAGCTGTGTAAAATTAATAACTGAGGTTTCTTTTGTCAGTTGGTTATCCAGAGAAACGAGATGACTTTTTTACAGTAATAAGAACTACAAACCATAAAATTTTCTGCAGTTGATGAGGGAAATAGGATGAAACTCGTCAAGCAGTTAGTTGACTGTGGTTGTTTCTCTAAAAAACAAGCGAAGATCTACTCTTGGTCTTTGATTTTGCTAATTAAGGCGTAATAAAGACAATTTTTCCAATTTTCAATCCTTATGAATGCTGGTAGAGGATAGAAGATGTAAATAACATTATCGAAAAATCTGAAATGAACTTTTTTTTTAGAATATCAGAAGACAAGTTTTGCTGACTGTTCCAAAACTAAATTCGAACCTCTTTTTTAAGATGGACTAACTTTCAATTATCAGTTTTGTAGATAACACAGCGATTCCAAATTGTTTATAGAAAAAATCGTGTAGGGATTTATGCACAAAAACATGTCCCCTCAACATTTTTTTTTTTCAATTTCGTTATTCTTTTAAGTGAGAATAATTTAAGGACAGCCCTGCGTAATGCTTTTCCTAAGACCTCATTTTTTTAAGTTCCCGCTAAGAAAAATTGAAAATTTTCAGAAATCGGGAAGTTATTGGTTTCACCCCGATTTTCAAAAATCGAGTTTTTGTCAGATATCGACGTTTTGAGGTCCTAAGAAGCTATTCTGACTATTCCCACGATGATGTCTGTATGGCTGTATGTATGTATGTGTATGTGTGTGTGTATGTGTGTGTACGGTGCATGTAAACCTCTCATAACTTTTGAACGGCTTAACCGATCGAAATGCGGTTTACGGCATTCTAAAGGGGTTGACTCAACTTAGATTTCTTGAGAATTAGAACTGATTCGGCCCAGCAAATTTGGGAAAATCTCAAAAATAAAATATTCAAAAATTTGTTTTTTTGGAATATATTTTAGATTACTGAACCGATCAATTCCAAAATTTTATCAGCTCTTCTACTTATAAAACAACGTCGATCGTCGCAAACTGCATCTAAATCGGTTAATTCGTTCGAGAGATATCGATTACGAAAATTTCGTAAAAAGTGTTTTTTTTGAAATAACATTCAAAATTTTTGTCAGATCGATTTTTGGTACAAACATAAGTTTTTATACTTGAAAAACTGCGTTGAATGCTGCAAACTTCATCTGGATTGGTTAATTTGTTCAAAAGATATCGCAGTTCTAAAATTACATAAAAAAGTGTTTTTTTAATATAACTTCGAGATTTTTCACCTAATCGTAGAGCTCATAAATGTATGTGTATAATATTTTGAGCTCGGAGAGCTCAAAAATCAACTAAAACGTATATTTTTGAGCGCTTTAAGTTCGAAAATAGCGGGAAGTTTCAGGGATGGCCTGCAGGGTCAACCGATTGTCAGATTTTTTAATTGCTACATTGTGCAATCAGCAGAGCTTAACGGTGTTTTAATAAAATTGAAACATGTCTTAATCTGGACAATATTTAATGAGTTCACACTAAATCATTGAAATTAATGAATATTAACATGGAAACTAGGTGAGCCCTACAATGAATGCATATGAATAGCGTTTGCGGAGACCAGGTATTAACATGTCCATAGATTTTGGGCCATATAATACAGGAGCAAATACTAAAACAATACTTCTTCAGTGATTAGTTTCAATCGATAGGTTATTTCAACCTACAGACAACAGCAATAATCCATGTTTGAGATCATTTTGAAGATATTTGCATTATAAAGCAAACTAAAAATGACGTCCTTGAAGAACAGAAGTTGATATGACAGGAATTTAAAACTAATTCTGAGTATTCTCAGATCATATCTGAAATTTAATGTGTATGTGGTGATAAGCCTAATCAATACTAATTTTTAATGAGGAATTAAATTTAATTTTGTTTTTATTTATTATCATGTTTTCTTCCTTCAGTAGTTTACATTGGTCCATTTTATTTTCCAGTAGTTTTTTTAAACAAGCGTTTACCTGCCATTAAAACGTGTTTCAGTTATATTGTTCGTGCATCCAATTTAATCGATTTAGATACCCACCAAGCTTTTCGTTTAGGCGTTAACGGCCAACGAAGTACCGACTGGTATAAGCTTAAAAACAAGTCATTGTGTTAACCTGAGATATATGCTGCGTGCTATTGATGATGTATGGTTTCAAATTACCACTGATAAATGATCTTGATTTCGCTCTTTTCGTCTTACTGGCAATTAGTTTTTCGTTTCAACTTGATTAGAAAGCTTACTTTTTTGTATAATAACCACAGAATAGAGTTAGATTTCAAGTGATAAATGAAAGACTGCAGCCAACCTCTATTTTTTAATGTATTTGACGAAATTAAATAGATCTCATAACTAGATAAATTTCATCAAATCGGTAAATATTACTGTAAATCAAACTTTTACCGTGCATTACATTGTTGAAATATTCATTACGCAATTAGAAATATTTAAATGGTTGGCAAACTTTTCGCAATACTTGCAACAGACATTTTTGTTTATAAAGAATATCTTCCAGAGTCAGGTAATAATTTTGTGTATTAAATTTGTCTCGAGATTTGTCCTCATGTACAAAATATATTTATTTATTTAGATTACACTGTTCAACAGGTAAATAACCCAATTACAAAACAGGAGAGTAGGCAAAAATACAGATAGAAAAAATATAATGTTCATAGGTGCTGAGATAATTACAAAATACTAATTACAAAATACTAATTATAAAATACTAATTACAAAATACTAAGATAATTAAAAAATAAAATAAAAGGGGAAAAGAGAAAGAAAAAACACAATTAACCTGACAAACCAAAATGTCCTTAAGGATTTTGAAAAATATACAATGATTATAGGGAAAAACAAGTCATTACTTAGAGATACAACATTTTTATGTTATTAAGTCTGCAATTAAATATATCTAAATGGATGCCAGCGGCATTACAGTTATTACAAATAGTATGTAGCGGAGAATATTTCAGAATATTTGTACGAGGTGTCGGGAGGTAGAATGTTAAGTTATCTTTAGAGGTTATTCTAGGTACAATAAAGTTTAATTTAGATAAAATATCTTGACAATCGGTATTATTGTGAATAATCTTAAACAAAAATACCTGAGAGAAAAATTTACGTCTTGTATCAAGACTTGCCAGAGAATGTTTTTCTAATAACTCACTTTGAGGAAAGCCAATAGGGGGGGTAAGTACCGTCAGTTTTAAAGCTTAAAAGTTTTAAAACTCGATGTTGAACAGATTCCAAAATATCGATGTGTGTACCGTAGTGAGGGGACCATACAAGAGAAGCATACTCAAGCTTATATATCCATATAAAAATAATATAAAGTGTAACGAAGTGATTTTATTTTATTAAGTTAAGTTAGGTAGCTAGGTGTTATTTGTCTGTTTGAATAATATTTTATCCATTATAGTACTGCGCTTGTAAATAATAACAGTTTAATTGTTAATTATAGATAGGTAGTAGTGATGTTTTTATGCACATTCCACATAGGCCAAGTAGCCGGCAGTAAGCGAATCGCGACGCACGCATTGTGTCCCCGGCACCCTTATACCCGCGCTAGCTTGAAGGAGCCCGAGACCGAAAGTAATCAGTTTAGTTTCCGTCCAGCTACTCACCGAGGAACCACGCCGGCCAGCACAGTAAGTAAACTCGTGAGTATAAGGATATCTTGGTATTTAAATTTCATGCGGAATTATTCTAAGTCGAAGAACGGGTGACGTAGTTGTAATATACCGCGCATGACTACCGTATCTCATCCTACTTCTGCGTTTAGCAGTGTTTAGTAGCATGAGGATTTTTACAATCAAATTAGTTCCCGTCTGAGCGCCAACCGGAGCACCACGCCGACTTGGATAGTAAGTAAACTTGTGAGTATAGAGGTACATAGGTATCCAAAGGTAATTGCGAATTTTTCTAAGTCGATAAACGGTGACGTAGTTGCAATATTTCGCGCATGACTACCGCGCTCATCCTACTTCTGCTTTTTGGCAGAGTTTAGTAGCTTGAGGATTTTGCAGAGTATCCGAGTCCAGTCCGTTGCTGCCGCCCGTACCGTGCAGACGTGCCGACCCCGACCGCTCCAGAGAGGAAGCCAGCACCGGATCCGGAAGTAGGTAGCAAGGTTTGATAAAGGTTTGGTAAATAATCGGTATTACTTGGCTGGTGAGTACTTTCCGGGCTTTATTTTTTTTAGAGTTAGTGAACCGCGAGCGCTAAACGTATCCGCCTCATATCCTTCCTTAGAAAGGGAGAGCGGCCGAAGGTTGGAATTAGAACCGCGTTCCACCGCATTACACCGCGTGTTCTCCAGGCCACCTGAGCACGTAAAAATTCTGCAGGGTGACTTGGAGATACTAGCATTTGATACCGCGTGTCCTCTAGGCCACCTGCGTCCGTTTTTTGGCAGGGTGATTTAGAGAGATTTCCGTAACCGCGTGCCTGCCAGGCCACCTGAGCACGTAAAAATTCTGCAGGGTGACTTGGAGGTATCGTCCGTAACCGCGGGTCCCCCGGGCTACCTGAGCACGTAAAAATTCTGCAGGGTAGTTTTGGAGTTTGACCATCCCGTCGTCATCATCAATTTGCCACTGTTAGGCCAATCACTCCTTCCCCCCCAACTTGAACCGCGTTATACCGCGTGCCCTCCAGGCCACCTGAGCACGTAAAAATTCTGCAGGGTGACTTGGAGGTACTATGCACCGGGTCTCTAGTGATTTTTTGAGGGTTAGAGGTTTCTAACCGCGTGCCTGCCAGGCCACCTGAGCACGTAAAAATTCCGCAGGGTGACTTGGAGGTATCGTCCGTAACCGCGGGTCCCCCGGGCTACCTGAGCACGTAAAAATTCTGCAGGGTAGTTTTGGAGCTTGACCATCCCGTCGTCATCATCAATTCGCCACTGTTAGGCTTGTTACTCCTTTCCCCCCCTTACCGTAACCGCATTCAACCGCGTGCCCTCCAGGCCGCCTGAGTCCGTTTTCTTTGGCAGGGCGCTTTGGAGGTACTAGTTGGCATATCATAAGACCGGAACCATCCATCAGCCAAGCGATAATAAGTAACCGCGTTAGATAGGCATAGTTTGCTTGTATTGGCGCTTGCTTCCCCTCCTAGTATCCGTCCGCCGTCTGCTTAATTCATCGCTGCTTACCGTTTCACCGCTTCATTCACCGGCGTACCGTATCGCACCGCTTGACCGCCCGCTTACTGCCCCGCTTGTCCGTAGTTAAGACCGTAGTAGTATAAGACCGCTTGTAGAATAAGACCGCTCGTAGGTAAGACCGTTGTAGTATAAGTTGTAGTTACTAAGGTGTGTATAAAGTGTAAATAAGATTTAGTGTGTAGAATAAATGTACATATATTGAATGAGAGTCTGTTCCTTAACTGTAGTATGTAAGTTCCCTTTTTCCCGACCCCTGGCTTAGCCGTATCTTCACTGCAGTTGCCCGGCCTCTATCGTTCCGCCGATAGAGTCAAGTGGTGTTTCTGCACTCTAAACAGAAACTGGCGCCCGAGATCTCCGTACAGTGTGCACCGCCGTAGTGTTGGGCGTCAAAGTGACACTTCTGCTCTTGGGTAGAGCAACGAAGTACCTCACAAAAGGTACTAAATCCATTATGAAAATTTACCTTCATGATTTCATAATATTAGTTAAAACTTAACGTCTTTAATGTCACTTTATCATCTCAATTAATATCACGATACAAATACACTGATATGCCAATGCGCATGGAGGCGTGGCTTTCGATCATAAACGAGACGTCTTTAGCGAGGAAATACCGAAGTCTCGTAATCGCTTTAAAATTTAAAACGTTCTACACTTAATTAATTAGAATAATATAGGAAATTTAATAGATAATTTTTTATTTTAAATGTATTATACAAATATCAGAATATTTCAACTGAACTTGCTTGCGAACATAACCTCATAAATTATCTACGTTTAGCGGAATAGATCTTTTAGCCATTTTAGCTGCGATTTTCACGGGAAATTGTGCTGTAGTGAGAAAAATTGAAGATTTACAACTTCTTGATAGCTGCATAATGGTGACAGAAAACGATATAAATTTTCCTGGTACCGCAAAATGGGGTCGACAGTTTTTAAAAATCAGTGTTGAATTTAGAAAACATAAATACACACGCTAATATAACAAATAGTGTAAATTACTTATCTTGTCAATGATACTGAATGATCATATTTTTAGAAAGATGGAAAATTGCGAATATGTTTTATTCTTTTTTGGTTGTGTCTCTATTGACCCTCCGATTGGGGTCAATGAAGACAGCAATTTTTTTATCACTATAAATTTTATTTGACCAGAGTAACGGCAAATGGAGACTTTTATAATTAAAAAGTATATAAATTCCCAAAGAAAATTTGTAGAAACAAAAAAAAAAACATGTTAAACAACTCTTTTTATTTATTAAAATATGATGAAAATATAAAATCATTTTCTTTAACAGCTTAATTATTAAGCCACATTTCTCAAATGTTCTTACATCATTCTCAGATCCATAAAATCCAACGGGTATGTCCCCATTCTGCAGCAATATTTAAATAGATTTTTAATTTGTCAAAAAGTAACTGAAGTTTCCAATATCAGATGTCTGTAAGTCAAGTGACATTTATTTACCAAAAAAAATTAATTTAACGGAAAAAGATCAAATTGAGGTGCTTATGATGATTGATTTTGGTGATAGAGTACTTAACAACAGGTATGTAATTTATTTAATAAAAATCATCCTGACCGTCCACCGATTAGCCAATCTAGTGTGAGCAAAATTGAAAAAAAATTTAGAGAGTTTGGCCACGTTGGAGATTTACCTAAAGGCCGACCAGAAAAAGTACCTGAAGATGTTAAGGTAAATGTTCAGTTACACGTTCAAGAGAATCTCCATGTGACGGTTACAGAATTCTCAAGAAACTATGATTTGGCACCGGGATCAGTATCAAAAATTTTTCGAACAGTTAAGTACCATCCTTATAAAGTGCACCTGGTGCATGAATTGTCGGAAGACGACTTTGATTGAAGAATGCAATTCTGCGAGCAAATACATGGAATGCACAATGACAATTTAAATTTAATAGAACACATCATTTTTTCTGATGAGGCCACTTTCTGTTTAAGTGGTCATGTAAATAGACTAAATTGCAGATACTGGGCGACAGACAACCCTTATTGGATGCAATAGGTTCACACTAATATCCTCAGAAAATTAATGTGTGGGCAGTAATTGTCGGCAATCGAATTATTGTGCCTAAGGAACCCTAAACGATTTAAAAGAAAGAATACGCCAGGAAATTCGACTATACTCACCAGAAATGATTCACAATGTCCAACGAGAAATAATTATTCGAATTCAAAAATGTATTGAAGTAAACGGGCAACGCATTGAACATGTATTAAATTAGAAACATTTTTTAGACAATTAGTGCAGTAAGTTTGTAAATAATACAAAAAGTAATCATAATAAAAATGTGTTTACTACATCTTTGGAAATGTATTTTTATCGTCTATATAAATCCGCACAAAAGTACAGGGTGTTACATTTAAAATAACAAAGTTGATGTGGCTTCCGGAAAAACCGGAAGCGACACTGACTTGCCATATGACTCAAAATGTGCCAAATCAAAATTTCAAATCGACGTGTTTGAGCGTTTTTGGCAAAAACCACGTTGGTCAGATTATACTGAATTTATTCCTTTCATTGTGAACGCTCTGTATACAGGATCTTATAATAGTTATTAGTGTTTTTTTATAGGCAACAAATTCTGAAGCAAAATATACCAATTTACTGTAAACTGATGTTTATAAAATCCTCTAATTTCCAATATTATATATAATCGAAAGGCCTGTTTGTCAGTATCTAATGTTGACATTTGTTAAAAATAGTTACACCCGATAAATAGAATTATTGATCGCTGAGATGTAAAATTTAAATATACTTTTTTTAGATCACACATAGATTAATTCTATATATAACGTTAATAAATGTTACGGTAACCAACTGTAGCTTTTTCTACATAACACTTTAAACTTTAAATTATCTCAAATAAAAAGGAATATAACTTTTACCCTCAGACCTGTAATGTTGCGAAAAGTTTTACCTTAAAGAAAAAAGTCCACTTACTCTGCTGTCTCAGATAGAATTTTCCTGTTATGGCTAGATATAAAAGATATTTATAAAAAGGATAATACAATGCAACTAACGCTTCTTTGTCGAGGCAAAAAATGGAATTAAGAAGTTCTCATTTTTAGATTTAATTATATGTTCACACATAGCAATAAATATTAAAAGTTATACCTAAAAAGCACAAAGTCATAATCCTCCCACTTTATTTGATTAAAGATTAAATAAAATAGCGACATAGCTAATACTTTCGCAGTTGGCTACACACTTCTTCATAATTTTTAAACTTGTATCAAACCAAGAAGTGCTTGCGATTGACCACTAGTAAAGAATTTTTATTTAATGAAAGGAAATCCTTCTTGTCGAAGTCGCGAACACCATTCAGACCGATTTCTAGTTTCAGTACGAAGTAGGTGAATACAACGTCAACAATACGGATTTCTCATACTAGCGCACTAACGTGTTATAAAGTGACACCATCTAAGGGCAGTCAATCGCAATAGACAAATTGTCAAATGTTCGACACAGCAAATTTTACTAATAAAGGTAAAGGTAGAATAACATACCAAGGTATTCCAATAGAGAGGTGAGATATATTCACACATAGTAATAAGTAAAGCTGGCCGAGGTGGCTGGAGTACAGCCACGGTCTTGCACTGGCGTCACACGTGCCGATTTAAAAGTGATTTACACTGCAGTCTTATTTGAAAGGTTAATGCGTGAGGTTGTACCTATAAATTATGTACAATGTCAAACGCGCCAAAGGGTAAAAAACGACCGTACGCGGATACAGTGAATAAATTTATCGGTGAATTTCCGGATTTATTCTATGACGGATGCAATATAATTTGTAAAGTTTGCAATCAAGACTTAATGTGCTGACACAAAACAGATTGTCGTCGTCATATCAATACCGTGCAACATCAAAATAAGAAAAATGACATGCCTTTGACAACTCAGTTTATGTTTGATTAATTGTTAATGTTAATAGCCTGTAATATTCCGCTACACATACTGGATAAACAACCATTTCGGGAGTTTTGGAATAAATACAATTCCCAGGTGAACTTACCAAGTCGTACATCGTTACGTAGATACATTCCAGATGTTCGTGAAGACATTGTAAATAGAATTAAATGTGGATTAAAAAATACACGGCTCTGGTTATGTATTGACGAGACGACAGATTTTAAAAAAAATTCTATTTTAAATATTATAGTACGTGTACTGGACCCTCTTAAACCAACATTTCCACTTTTACTAGCTAGTAAAAGACAAACTGCGTGTACTGGCGAAATAATTATGCGTGTGGTGTTGGAGACATTCGAAAAATTTGAACTCTCAACAAGTCAAGTATTGATGTTTGTGACTGATGGTGTAGCGACAATGTGCGTGGTAGGCCGTTCTCTTCAAAGAGACAATTGTAGGTTTTTACATGTTACGTGTAAAGTGCATGCGTTACATCTTGTGGTAGAAACGATTCGAAAATGTTTTCCAGAGGTAGATCAATTAATAGCAAATACAAAAAAAAATATTTCTCAAATCTCCTAAACGGCTTCGAGCCTTTCACATACAGTGTCCTGGTATCCCTGAACCACCAGAGCCGATTCTTATACGTTGGGGAACGTGGTTGAAAGCGGCTTTTTATTATGCTGAATATTTTCAACAAATAAAAGCTGTGATACTACAGTTCAACCCTAACGAGGCTGCAGCTATTAGGGGAAGCCAGACAAGCTTTCAAGACGTTTCCCTTGAAACAGATTTAAAAACTATTTATAATAATTATAGAGGACTACACGACGAAATAGAAAAATTACAAAATAGTTCGTTGTCGTTAGTGGAATCACTGCAAATAGTGGACGACGTAAATACACAGCTACAGGCTATAAATGACGCAAAAAATAATAGCGTTAGTGAAAAATTCGAGAGTGTATTACAGAAAGATACTGATTTTAGCAAATTAAGACAAATTTGTGATGGTGCATCTACAACTTCGTTAAGTGAGTTCACAGATTGTTTTACTTATGCCTGTATTACATCCATAGATGTCGAACGGTCATTTTCAAAATACAAACATATTTTTTCACCAAAGCGAACATCGCTGACGGAGACAGCTGTAGAAACATACCTGATGCTATTATACCATAAATCTTCCCCACTTTGTGATGACGACAACCAAACTACTTCATAAATCTGCTTAAAAGGGTGAGTTTTATACAAATTTTTATAAAATGTAACATTATTGTTAAAATTTATTTCCATTTAATATACTTATTCAAGTATTATGATATGATGTAAACATATGAGTCATATGACGGCTCTGTCGGCCAGGTGACCTCGGCCAGCTTTAGTAATAAGTAAATACTAAAAGTCATGCCTAAAAGGTACAGAGGCGTAACCACCTTATTTAATTAAAATTTAAAGAAAGTAACCACACACATAGCTAGTCTTTCGTAATAGACTATGCACTTCTTGATGATTTATAAACGAGGTGATTAAGCTGTAATTGCAATTGACCACTAATGACCACTAACGAAAGGAAACTCTTTTTGAGGCCTTTACTAACACCACTCGTAGACTGGTTTCTACTGCGGTTCGGTACACTTTTTCACAGAATAACGACACTTCCACAAATATTGGCCTTTTGTGAAATGTATCAGTCATATGTAGCTCCAGCAGCTCAGGAAAGCGGATCGTGAATTCGTGGGTGGAAATCTAATTAAATTGAGTTAGGTTGTCACCAACAATTTACAAAAGGCGCCAGATATTTTTAAATAAAAAATATCAAAAGTTAAAAGTCAACAAAAATGTTTAAATTATATTATTGTATATACTGTGCAGGAGTCAAAGAATCAAACAAAATACTAAGGTTTAACAACTGTAATTAGTTCCAATTTACTATTTACAATATCAAAGGTTGATATTTTACAATAAATAAAATTTATTCTGAAAGTGAAAAATTTTGCAAAGCTAACAACATAATAATAATTTAAAGAAGGAAAAAAAAAATAATGAAAAATGGAGCACTGGTTTACAGTTATCTTCTGATCAAGATGAGAACAAAAAAACAACAAGGACTTACGTAGTTGGAGGGAGCTAGAGTTGGCTGGTGTCCTTCTAATGGTTATACTGGAAAGATTAATCCTTCGAGTACTCGAAGAGATAATATTCTGTCTCTAGGTCAGAGGTCTTGTCGAGGGTTTCTCAGACCCAAACGACGGCGTTCCACTCTCCTGATCCTTAATTATTTCCAGAGACCACCAGGTATATCGAGTCCCAACAATATTTCCAGAGACCACCAGGTATATCTAATCCCAACAAAACGGCAGTGTATCCCTTGAGCTTCGGTATAGGTGATTGATCCAGGAAATTTACAGAAAAAGGGGAAAATGTGAGACCAGTGTCGGGAATTTATAAATTCAATTAACAAGATGAAATAATGTAAAATTTCAAGACCTTTGTGTTTCTAAGTAATGAATGTAATAACTGTTAAGAGGGAAAAAAATTTACAGAATTCTAGAAATTACAGGACTTTATTTAAATCAGGCCCGCAAACAAATATAATTAGTAGAATTTAATATTTTACAAAAATGCCTAATTTCTTCGAGTTAATCAATTAAGATTAATAACTTCATAACTAACCTAACCAATAAAACAAATTGCTACTAATAGTTATTGAAACTGAATTTCTAAAATTGTTGTTAAATTCATCAAAAAGAATCTAGTTACTGCTAGATAAAAACATGAGGTATGTTACAAATAAAACGTAAACAAAGAAAAAAATTTATGACTAATATAGAAATTGAACTTTATGAAAACTAGTTGTAATTAGAAATCAAAGTCAGCTCACAGCTTGAATGCTAGACAACTTAAAAACTGGAAAACTTCAGCTAACGAAAACTAGTGATTATCAGGGTGGTTTCGTGATTAAATAAAAAACTGTCCAGATAAGACAAAAATTAACTAAACTTAGTAACTAAAAGCAGAACCATGCAACTAACCGAGTTGCATATAGAAAAGCAAAAAAACTTAGATAATTTGCCAAAGGTAAAAAACTAATTTAAACTGCTCCTACTACAATGAACACCCAGTATATTCAATACAGAAATAATTGTATAAGTTGTAGTACAAGCATGTGTAAAAATTCACTGCAGCATGACACAATTATAACATCTAATAATCGGTATAAAACATAAATCCAAACTTGTTTCTTAATTAAAACAACTGGTATTATGGATACAAGCTTACGTTTCAAAGGATACAAGCTGACGAAGTGAATCCACTGTGTAATGGAATTGTCGCAAAATGACACAAAAGAGAATAAAACAAGTTCACTTACCTGGTACAAATCACAGCAGATCCTGTCCTCTGGATTAGAATCGTTTAAATTTGGCAGAGCCACGTGCAACACGTCTAACAGATTCTACTCCAGTAATTGCCTAGTGAATCCTTAAAACTTTCTATTCTCTTGTCTTTGCGCAAGGAAAACTTCGCTAAAAAACATAAACGTACAGCAATAAAAAAGTTCTGTACAAATTATACCTGAGAGGTAACCTCAATTACCACGTCGTTAATTATTAACCGAAACCTGTCAATTGCACAATTGCAGGTAAAACGATAAATTAATAGAGCTATTAATGCTTTATTTCGATAAACAAATCAGTACTAGAACACTAGAACCCAAAACTCATGGATTTCCACCATGTGGTTCGTCCAAAACAGTAATTAACTTAATTAATTGATATCCATGCAAATTCTGCCAAAATACATCTACAAGCTACTATAACCTTAACAAAAGCTCGAATCTAATCAAAGATAGGCAAATTATCATGAGATTACTGAGAAAAACTTAGATCAGTTTTGCTTTTACTTACTTCAATCCACCGCAACAATCCTCTCCAAATTGATTTCCGTTCTATCCTGCTCTAGATCGCTGTCCGCGTCATTTCGCTAAAGCTTATTCTACACGCTGAGGGTAGGTTCACGACAGAGTAAAAAAGTATACACTCAGTTCACTCGAGGTTCACGGAATCATTAGAAATATTAATAAAAATGGCAATTAATAGCAAAAATAAGATAATTACAAATAGATAGTATGTTTCCTGGTAGTAGTACAAGTGAACAAAACAATGTAATGCAATTTGAACAAAATTTCGTTACAATAATCAAAACAAACTCATGTCGTTTTTAGGCATGGGTTAAAATGTTTAAAATCATAACACCATTCTCCTATTTCCCGAGGAGGTAGACGAAAAATAACAAAGGTGTCTAGGGCTCGATTTTTGAGCAAACTTTACTGGTGCAAACCGCATTCCAATATCTTCATTCGTTTAAGAGGTACAAGGTGTTTCTCATTTTTACCCATGTGTTGCATTGTATGAAAATATAAGGTAATGAAATTTGCGGTATTGGTGAAATTAAAACTTATGCTAGTGAAGTCTTGATTATAAAGCCAAAAAATAAAGATCAAGAATGTAAGAAAACAATAGAAGCTGTTCAAAAGTATGTTAATCCTTCTGTATTAGAAGTAGGTATAAATGAAATAAGAAATGCTAAAGAAGGAGCAGTTGAAATCAAGTTTAACAGTAAAATGGAAGGTTAAAACTGTAATGAAAAGAAACTAGGGAAGAAATTCTTACTGGCAAATTATACAAATTAAATAATTTCGATCTGTGTAACAAATTTTGGTTAAAAAAAAAAACTCTCCACAATGTTGTACGGCATTTCGTCAGACATGCACATATTTTGAACGTTTAGATAAATTGTACCCTTCTAACCCCGAACACAATTACTTTGATTTATCCAGTATTAACACAGTCATAATCCCTAAATACTCAGAAAACCATACACTCAGCCGTAGTGTTTTGTTAGAAACTTTAGAAAAAATACCATATCGAATCACAATATATACTGATGCGTCCAAATCTCACGAGGGCACAGGCGGCGCCTATTTCTGTCCTCAGGAAAACACACAGACAATGTTTAACCTACCTCTGAACATGTCAATTTTCTCTGCTGAAGCCTTTGCAATATTGCAGGGCATAAAATATATTATATCTAACAATACAAAGTATTCAGTCATACTCTCCGACTCACTCTCTATTTTATCAGCCATAAAAAATAGCTACAACCCAAACGTCGCTTTAGATCCTTACATTACAAAAATTAAATCACTGCTATATGAATGGAAATCAAACGGAGGCAATATTTCGTTTGTGTGAATTAAAGGAGATAATGGATTATATTTTAATGAACTAGTTGATTCTCTGGCAAAAGAGGGTATTAAACATGGAATGGATGTAACAAATGATATAAGTATAAATGACTGTACAAATGTATTAAGAAACAAAACGAAAAAAAGTGGTCGCATCTCTGGGAAGAATTTTGCTTTACAACCCCTACAAGATTTACGCTAATTCAGCCAAAAATACCACAAAAGTTTTGGCACAATAACCTCAATATTCCCCGAAAATACATCATCATAATCAACAGATTGAAGTTTGGTCACGGACGGTATCACCAGGACGGAAGGTTCCACCGAGCATAATCCGATCTTCTTGGACCTAGGAGAGAAGGATGATGTGGACACTGGGACCTTCGTCAAAAGGAGGACAGACTGGGAATTGTTCCGTGCAGCACTGCAAAGGAACATTGCACATATTCCCAGGATTGAATCCGAGGAAGATGTGGAGAGGGCCATCACCCTCCCTGGAAAACCAGATCCAGGAAGCGATGGAGGAAAGCACTACAGAGACAGAGACCAGAAGGGCACCAACGCCGATGGCAAACCTCACGGAGGACCTCAGGCAGCTGATTAGGGACAGACGAAGGACGAAGAAAAGGGCCCAAAGGACTAGACTCCCTGAGGACAGGCACGCGTATAACACGCTGAACAGGAGAGTCAAAGCTGCCCTCCTGGAACACCGTCAAGAAGGATGGCAGCGTCACCTGGAATCACTGGACCCACAGGACAGGAGCATCTGGAACACCCAGCGTGCTCTGCGGAACAGGCCGAAACCAATGTCTCCAATCCACGGAGAGAATGGGATTGTCTACACTTGCCAGGAAAAAGCCGAAGCATTCGCGGACAGCTTGGAACTGCAGTGTAGGGAAAACCAACTCGATGATGAGGACGAGGACTGGGTTGATGACGTGGAACGCAGAGTGCGTCGGATGCTCCGCCTGCCAGACGATGATCACATCCGTCCGACCACTCCAGAGGAGGTCAAGGAGATTCTAAGGAGCTTAAAGCCGAGGAAAGCTCCTGGATGTGACAAGATCGGAAACATCGCCCTCAAGAAGCTACCCAGCAAAGGGGTGGCAGCCCTGGTGAATATCATCAACGGGATCTTGAGGCTCAGATACTTTCCGGACAGGTGGAAGAAGGCCGACGTCATAGTCATCCCGAAGCCAGGTAAGGAACTACTCTTTCCCTCCTCTTACAGGCCCATCAGCCTACTCTCAGCTGTGAGCAAGGTAGCCGAGCGCGTCATCTTGAGAAGAATAGAAGAGGAAACCGAAGAGCTCCAAATCATCCCGGATGAACAGTTCGCGTACAGGACAGGACATAGTACGGAACTCCAAGTGCTCAGGATCACCGAAGAAGTCACCAAAGGTTTCAACCAAAGACAGGTCACGGCGGCACTACTCCTGGACGTTGCGAAGGCTTTCGACAGGGTCTGGCACGATGGTCTACTAGCTAAAATGATGAGTATGGGTTATCCCATTGCACTCGTCAAACTAGTTAGATCATACCTGCACGGGAGACAGATGCGAGTGAAGATCAGGGACTGTGTGTCCACGTATCGACCGATGGAAGCCGGAGTCCCCCAAGGCTCTGTGCTGTCACCCCATCTGTTCGCTGTCTTCACCTCTGATCTCCCAAGGGCCGAAGGCACCGCAATGGCACTCTACGCGGACGACACGGCCGTCACGGCCAGATCCTGGAGAGCGGAAACAGCCACCAGAAGACTCCAAGAGGCAGCCTCTCTTCTGGAAGAATGGTGTAATAAGTGGAAAGTCGCAGTCAACGCGGAGAAAAGCCAGACGATTCTCTTCAGGAAAGGACGCAAGGAAACCCCCACAGGACACGTCTTCATGTTCGGCGAGGACATCCAATGGCACGATTCCGTCAAGTACCTTGGCGTAATCATGGATAAAGGCCTGACATGGAGACAGAACACCGAAGCCATCGTGGTAAAGGCCAAGCGGACGAGAGCTCTCATCTACCCGATGGTAGGGAACCAGAGCAGGCTCAGTCTGAGAAACAAGCTTCTACTAGTCAAAGCACTCATCAGACCACAGCTGACCTACGCCTCCGTAGCATGGGGATACCAAGCGAAGACCTATCTGAAGAAGATCCAAGCCGTGGAAAACGTGGCCATCAGGACAGCGGTGGGCGCGCCATGGTACGTTAGAAACGCTGACATCTTCAGGGACCTGGAGTACACACCAGTCACCGAAATCATCCGGGATAGAGCGAAGAAACTGTACACCTTAGCTGAGGAGCACAGGAACCCGCTGATCAGGAGGCCACCTCCTATGATCCGGCCGACGCACCGAGGCACAAGAGGCCGAAGGTACAGTTACTGGATAACGGGTAAGTATAACTAATCCTTTCCTTACAGATGGACCAAACCCACTGAAAAGACATGACACGACCAACCACCCTCCCACAAACCTTGCGGGCGCCGGTCAGTAAACCGACCAGTGCCCGTTGTCCCCCTGGTTCCGTGAAGGACGAAAGTGCTAAGAAAGCACTTAGGCCTTCACCTCCTAGAGCTACACAGTTCATCTTCACCTTGTCCGATGATCCAGATGACAATGTGTCAATTGACACTTTGGGTACTGGCAGTCAATCCCAAGTCACAGAATATCCACACAGTCCCTGACAGACAGATGACTACCCCCGGGGGTGACAAGCTGGCGAAGAAAGAAGACGAAGACAGAAGAGCGCCAGAAGAGGCCCTAGCCAGCAGGGTTCATCAGCCAGGACCCAGGGAGGTTGACCGAAATCTTCGGCACCGCTCACATTTGTGAGTGGGGCCGTTCGTAAAGTAAGTTAACCCGCCCTGCACGAGGCCGGTCCAGGTCTACAGCGATGACTAGGGTAAAAAGGCAATAGTCCTGCCTGGCCCTAGCATCCGAGACCGTCATCATGCCAAATGGATATTGGCGCGGACGGTATCCTGCGCACCTTGCCAGGCTCAAAATTATTCCATCAAACATGTGTGAACATTGTGTCACAGAGGGAGATTTAGACCATATAATATTTAACTGTAATGAATATATAAGTGAATGCAACAACTTATACACAAACCTTATTAAATGTGGAGTTATGGCTCCATTTAATTTAGTCTATGTCTTA
Source organism: Rhamnusium bicolor (assembly GCA_029963845.1). Classification (NCBI taxonomy): domain Eukaryota; kingdom Metazoa; phylum Arthropoda; class Insecta; order Coleoptera; family Cerambycidae; genus Rhamnusium; species Rhamnusium bicolor. The sequence continues at coordinate 8,356 of JANEYF010002586.1, read as the reverse complement.
AGTCAAGATAAAATTGAAGTACTACAATGCATATTCAAATTTTTAAGCAATACTGGACTAAAATTTAAGTATAGGTAGATATGTACCTACTATATACATTACACTTACTTCCTTTTGTCTAACCTTTTGTTGTTTCCCCTGTTACCCGTGGCCTAATCGTGTTTGTAATTAATTAGAAATGCCTTGACACGCCCCTAGGCGAGAAGTGTATGCCCTTGTGAATGATCCTTCCGTATATATTTTGAAATCCAAAATTATAGATTAATAAAAAGAAAAATCACCCTTGTGCCCCGTCTGGTGGCCCATAGGACAAAGATGAAAATAATAATAATTAAAAAGTAAGAAATGGAGATTAGATGAATGGAACAATGAATAATGTACATAAGATACTAATAATAATGCAGCTTCGACCCTACAGTCAATATTTAGGTTCTGGCTGATTGGACTATGTCTAAGTGCCAAAAAAAAAAAAAAAAAACTAGGGAAGGCGTATGAAATAGATGCTCCTGAGTTAAAAAATCCTACCGTAAAAATTATGGATATTGAAAAGGAAATGACCAAACAAGAATTAATTACATATTTAAAAAGACAGAATGTCTTTCTTAACCATGAATCACTATTTGTAAATGTAAGTATTTTAACAAAATATATGGCAATTTCGAATATCAGCTTGATTGGCGAAACCACGTCGAATATAACGCCGAGGGTATTTTGATGTTTGCAGAAATTGTTTTACTGTTCATTATCTAATTAATCCCTTCAAATTTGTTAAGATTGAAATGTAACACTTTGAGTATTCCTATTATGATGTACCTATTTCATTTGCATCGAATAGCTATTGAAAGTAATAAGATTAATGTGATAAGACTTTCAGCTAAGAGAGTGGACAATACTCCGTTGAGTAAATTCCATAGCATTGTTTACAGAAATAGTATGAATAAGTAATTCATCGATCTGACTTGCAGAAAATGTGTATAAAGCTTGGCTCAGGTGTTACATTAGTCTTGTGTCCAACCCTGAAACTTTTATCTATAAATCTTTAGGAACATAAAGAATGTATCACCCGTTGGGGAAGACCAGCTTTACACTCTATGGAAAACATGTTTATATTTTAGAATTTTACCTGTGGAGTAAGATGATTTATCATTTTTCTACTTGAAATATATGACCAATTTTAAAGTTTTGAATTTTGTCTTGTATTTTATGGCTATATTTTAACAAAATATGTTACCAATGTTTGGCAGTTGTGCACAACTGGTAATATTTACACTTTTGCATATTATACATTTTTTATTATAATGATTTATTTTCCGATATGTATTTTTTAGTAGTCTCTGTTCTATGTCAAAGTAAATCTAAAACAGTATACAATATTCACTTATTTGAAAAGTTTGTGTCTCAGAGTCTCTGAAATTCAAAAGTATAGTAAAGTACAGTAAACGGAGTCTTGTTAGTTACGACATATGTAAATATCTTAACTGGATGGGGACTGTATAGTGCTGGTTACAAACTTTTCTATTGATGAAAACAACAGGCCAATATATAATAGGTAGATAGACGTATTTATTTCTTCCTGATACAAATATCACTACTGATAGTGATACGTATAACCGATAAGCTAAAACTTGTGAATATTTTTGTAGATGAGACGTGTACAACGTTGGTGCTTAAACGTCAACCAAAGAGAATGTCAATTCTCTGTCGGTAATGCATTAATACCAACTTAACTACACAAAATAATGCAAATATAAAAACACATAAGGAACAATTCTAAATCCATTTTAAAAAACAAATAGTAAAATACCACAACACGGTTTCCAAGTTGGCGTAAACTTAATTACGATACACATCAATTTAAGGCTCTTTGAAATTGCCATATTTTTGGGTAAACAAAGCAGAAATAGGTAGAGTAATTTTTTAAGTTAGTACAGTTTTTTAAATAAACAGAACTATTTGGAGCAATGAAAATCTCTTTTTGGAATCATGTACCCAGTGGCCCTAAAAACTAAAACGATTTTGGGACATGGCATTATTGACATTACTTTTATACATGGAAATTTGACTTACTTGAATATTGTTCGAAAAGGATATAATTGATCCTTACCTAACTGACGCTTTGGAGAAACAACATAATAAAAGGATAATAAAAGATCTTAAGTTACTAGCAAGATGGAGCACTTCCACTTTAAATTTACCGGCAGACAGTAATCTGTCGTCTAATAATAAGTTTTCAGACAAATGAATTAGAAGATGACCAATTGAGTGGCCTGTTGGATTTCCGGATTCATGTCCACCGGAGGTTTTCTTGTGAGAACAGGGCGGTATTTAAAATTTTAGAGCAGAGTGGCAATGGGTGAGGATGTAAAATGTATCATGATAACAAATATCAATTACCTAGTCACACTTTTTCAAGTAGAACAGGTCCTGTTAGTAGCTGTTTTTTATTTTATAAAATGCGTACAAATTAAATATTTTAAGTATTAATTTTATATACAGTACACTTTTCCAGTATTGTAGTTCTAACGGTCAGTATTATAATATACGTTCTGTTAAAATAATAAATGGCCGGTAAAATAAGAAACTGTCAACAAACTTAACTTACAATCAGTAAAATTAATAAACGATCAGCAAAATTAATAAACGATCAGCAAAATTATAAAGGATCAGTAAAACTAATAAACGATCAGTAAAATTGATAAAAAATCAGTAAAATTAATAAACGATCAATAAAATTAATGAACGATTAATCATAGTCATTTATGCACCAAGGGCATAAAGAGGAATTTATGGCCCGTGGCATGAAAATTAGAGGCCCAGGCGTTAGCCGAGGGACATAAACGTTGGTTTTGCCTGAGGTGGACACAACATTTTATGTACGACCAGTCTTAAATAATACATAAAACATAAATATATGTCGGCTTACAAATTCTTCATAAGAATGGTCAATCTGTTAAATTTTGACATTCCATAAAAATAACAATCGTATTGTCACACTGACAGCAATTTGATTATGAATTTGTATTAAAAATAAATGAAAATAACCAAGCAATGACGTAAATAAAGGTGGCCATATTACAATTTTATGGCAAGAATCGTTTTACAATCCTTTTGTCGAAATGTTTTGTGTTTTTCAATTGAAACTGGTAGAGGATGAAAATTTATTTTCCTGTACTCCACCAGAAAGTACCGAAGCAGCAGTGGATGCGATGTTGGACATGTTGCCTCAGAAGTCGAGAATGTTTTATGAAAAATAGAGCAAAAGTTCTGTGCTGGCTATAAAATGTTATTTTAAGCCCTTAAACCAAGCATCTAAAGGGGCCAATTAAAACCGGTCGTACATAAAATTAATTATTTGATCGAAAAATCTAACATAAATTTCCTTCTGTGTCAAACGATTGGATTTCGTCTGATGGTAGCTCCATCAGGCTGATTTCACCGTGTTCCTTGCCCTACAAAACCATTCAAATTTATGTCATTCCCCTTAAACTTAAAGGTCGTTTTAGGACAAGGAAAATTAGTAAAGCGTGGTAAGAAGTTGCATAACCACTTTTTACTGAACTTGCAGATTTCTTACCGTTTACTGCATACTGACTATTTATTAATATGTATTTCCGATTATAATAAAAACAGTGGACATAAACATACTGACCAAATAGTTATTTTACTGATCGATTTTAGCTCATCAAATTTTATAAATATACTGAGCGCTTTGCAATATCTTATTGACTATTCACATTTAGACACAGTAGACCCACACTCATGTCCGAGTATGCCAGGATTAATTTGTGGCTTAGAAAAAATTCTAGTTCCTCGACCGGTGATCGAACCCAGGGTGAGAGACAGGTGTCCTTACCACTCAACCACGAAGCCACACATAAAATAGAACAATGCGAATAAACCAGTTTACTTCAAAATATACATTTCTTTTGTATGAGTAATATTTCCAATGTTGGAATTAAATGTCCATAATGTATCAGACACATTATGTAAGATATTTACAGAAAAGAATATTTACAAAGAACTTTTTGTATGTCAGTATGTTAAGTGAATTAGTTTATTAACTAATAACTTGTGTTTTCATTCAAGGTTTTTTGTTTTCTTTATAAAAAATTATTTCAAAATAATTCGTTCGTTAATTTTATTCATTTTAAGGTACTGCTCAGCACTATCGATCACTGGAAATCTTCATATGCCAATATTTAGTCAATATGCCAATCACTAACAATATTGATATGCCAATATTTGGCCAAAGGGTACCAACAACTAGAAAAGTGTTAGCATTGAATTCGGAAACTAAACACGTTCATCTTTGTTAATCGAATTCAACCATGAGTGTGGTCTTAAAGTGCCAAAAACTGGGTATTTTACCCTATAACAAGTTTATTGTTATATTCAGTACGACATTTTAGCCTTTACTACAGTAACAAAAAATGTGGTTTCTAAATACCTTGTGTATTGGTCTTAAATCCTTCTTAGTAACTCATGATCTACAAGTTCAGCGCAACAATACGCGTGAACAAAGGATACAATTGAATTAGACTTGGCGTCTTTGGTGTAGTTGAGAACTTGTCTAATAACTGAATTGTTAACAAAGAAACAACTATTCTATTAAGCATAAACAAACAATAGTCAGAAGTGTCTGGTTGATAAGCCAGGTGAGATGCAATCTTTGAACCCCTGTTGGGCTTTAGTATACAACTTACAAATTAGTTGGGTAAATGAAGCTCACGCTATATCAGGGCATCCAATATAGTTTACTGGCCGGATACTTGTCGGGTTGTAGAAATAAGGGAAGAGTTTCCAACTAGGTCAGTGATATTATTACAATATTAACGCGAGAAAGTCCATTAGAATTTAGGTGATTTAATTTTTCTCCTTTAGAGTTAGTAAAATATTAAAAATCAAATAATTTATTATTTCAAATGATAGAAACTGTTGTAATCGAAATTTGTAAGTTTTCTTGAAATAAAGAAAGGGTATTTAAAACTAGACACAGTTTTCTAATAAATGAAGTAATAGTAATAATAATGAATAAAATGACATAAATAAACTAAGAATCCAAAAAATACTGACATAATTTTTAACTATTAATTTTTCACCTTTTTCTAATTTAAGATAAGAAATATTACCTTCAATACTAAAAGATATGTTGTTATGTCTGATAATGCTTGAAAATAAAGCACCTTTTTGTAGAATCCACCATTTCACAATTCATTGTTACTTTCATTTATCAAGTCATTAGGGATGCGACCTTTCAAATTTAAAATATTTTCAAACAATGATTCTGTTAGAAAAAATGACACCTCATGTCACATATGTAGTACATTGCAGTCATTGTAATGCAGAAATACCCTTAACCTACGAAAAATTGCAATACAAATGATTCTCTTTGCATTATATTATAAAAAGTGTTTTATTTTATAACATACTGAAAGTCTCCCATTAATCCCGCCCCGGAAATTCAGTCAAAATCCAAGATGGCGAGTGATATTTTATATTTTTACCTAATATACAGTACAAAATGCCTTTATAATATGTTGAAAGCTACTTTTGAAAACTGCTTTTTTAGTTATAGTGTATATTATACAAAATTATTAAAATAACCTATTTTCCCTGACCTTAGAAATTCATAGAAATACAAGATGGTGCCAGATATTATTTATTATTATACCAATTTGAACGATTATACATCAAATTAGGTTTTATTTACACAGACTTAAAATTATTATGAAGCAAAAAATCTTTCTAATTACGAAATAAGCGAAAAAGAAAACTGTGCGCCATTCTATATTAAAGATATATTAGTTCACACATCTTCATCTGTAAGGTCTTCTTTTTCGTCTAGCGTCAGTTGTGGAATCTTTTCATAATTTGTATTCTGACAATGACCAGATGAAATAGTACAATCAAAAAACTGTTTTTCCTTCACCTGTATGTAACGTGCAGTTAAATTTCCTATTATAGATCGTAAATAGATTCTTCCTGGTGTAAAAAAATTTTCTTAGTAAAATGAAAATTAGCACATTCACCGTAAACTCTGCGGAGGCAACCTAAAATAAATAAGGAAATTATTAGATAATTTGTAATCATTAATCAGGTAATTACCTACCTTTACTAGTTGGTTTTTTTATAGTTCTCTAACTCTCTATGTCAGCATCGCTACCGTCTTTTGGTTTTATAAAACAACAAAATAAAGGACGCCGTTCTTTAAGATTCCTTTCTGTAAATGGCTAGGAACCAGGACAGGCGTTATTAATTAATAAAAAATTTCATTTTAATAGAGTTAAAGAATACCCACAACCCATAGAACAGGGGTAAGAAAATATATATATATATATATATATATATATATATATATATATATATATATATATATATATATATATATATATATATATATATATATATATATATATATATATATATATATATATATATATATATATATATATATATATATATATATATATAAATAAATGTATAAACTACCAAACTAATTTGAACTATAATTAAACAAGTTGCTTCGTTTGTGGTAAAGTGAATTTATTTCCTGGATTGATCCTGGAGTGGGTTGGAACCTTTGATGTGAAGATAACACAGACATAGTTTTCCACGAAATACCAAAACACTATAAACTCGACGTGCGTTTTGCCAATCAAGTTGACATTATCTGGAGATGATCAAAACTAAACTTATGCAAACAATCTATCCTCTTTATACCTAAGCTATTGTCATGATTTACCGAACCGTCACGATTCCACGGTTCGGTGAACCGTGACCCCTAACCAATAAAGCGGGCTATTTGGGATACGCCCTCTGTCACTATTCATATTATTCTTACACTTTATGATTTCCAAGATTTCAAATGATCCAGCTGTCTAGTATTTGTTACATTCCTAATTAATCTTAAATTGCTAATATCTATTTTATGGTTGCTCTCAAACGCATGTTGGGCTACACTAGACTTATCTGTTCTACTATATGCTTTTTGAATCTAGTTTGAATTGATCGTCTAGTCTGTCCAACATATTTTTGATTACAGTCCTTACAGCTAATTTCGTAAATTCCCGAATTTTCGTTTGTTTCAATTTTTGTCTTTTGGATTGCCTAAAAGTTGTTGTAGTTTGCTTCCCGATGAATGAACCACTGTCATACCTACATCTTTAAAAATCTTATCAATACAACGGGTGAATCGAAGATCGAATGGAATCGATATAAATTTCAGATTTTCTCTTTCATTTTGAAAGGTCGAAGAATTACGAAGCGACTCTTTAAACTTTGGTTTTCTAATTATTTTATCAATTAAACTTACAGAATATCCATTACTCGCAGCTATATCCTTAATCAATGCCTGTTCTTACTGGTATCTTTTCTGTATATGTCAAATTTTAACTTATTTTCACAATTTCTAATTATTAATGCATCTAAAAATGGTAGTTGTCCAAAGTTTTCAGTTTCATATGTGAATTTAACTGACGCGAGACGACTGTTTAATTTAGATACAAAGTTATCAATATCAGCGACTTTTTTTATCGAACACTGCAAAAATATCATCCATATACCTAAGCCAAACCCTGGGGAAATACTCGAATTCTTCTTTGATTCTGTCTCTAATCTGTTCATGAAGAGACTGGCAATGAATGTTGACAAAGAGTTACCCATTGCTGTTCCTTCATGTTGTTCGAAGAAATTATCGTTGAATCGAAAACAATTTTGTTTCATGCAAAGTTTAGTGAGTTTAAGATATTCTTTTACTACATCTTGACTGAGATTGCTTAATTCGAGTAGATCCTTAAGGCAGTCCAAGGTCTGTGGTATCGGAACACTTGGAAACAATGAACAAACGTCAAAGGAGATCAAAATTTCACCTTCTTGCAACTGAATATCTTTCACCTTATTAATGAAATCGTTGGAATTAATCTCCAGTTTCCATAATACCTATCTATATGTAATATATTTATATAAGAAGTTTCTATCTAGTCGACCGTCATTATAGGCGTATATTTCATTGTTTTTTCCAAAGGAGTAACATATATTGTTAACAAATAGTAGTTTGTGTTTTTTCCTTATTTATCGTTCTCTGACGACCCTTGGATCGTTACATGCATTTCATTAAAGCACAGCAAGTTTTGCAACTACACTGTATTATGCGTAATAAACTTTCAGGCGTTACTGTTGCATGTTATCACCTAAACATGATCCCCAGGCGGTGGGATTCAAGCTTTCTTGTGTTAGTTTCCACATGCGAATTTGCAGATGGACACGGGAGATTATGATATTCTACAGCTGATTTCTTTGGAGGAAGATGCTGTGGTTTAACAGATTTTGTCTTTTGTACTTTGCTCAAAATGCTTTT